>JAMKQA010000495.1:0-34577 GCA_024699735.1 Posidonia australis
TGCGCTGTCAACTTAGCATTATTAACCCCAACTGGTTTTTCCTTCAGCAACGGAGTCCAGATTCCTTGCTGTTTAAGGAGCGCCTGCATTTTGATTTGTCATAAACTGAAGCTGTTCTTCCTGGTAAATTTCTCTACCTTAATAGTATGTGAAGACATGGTATTTTCTGTTGACTAAAACTCAACCTGGCTCTGATACTACTTGTTAAGTTTAAGGATTAGTTCAACAAGAAAATAAAATGAAGAACAGAAATAAAACAAATATGCAAATTTACGTGGTTCACCCAAGATAGGGCTACGTCCACAGGCAAGGCAGATAGGTTTCACTATTCTTCAGAATAATACAACTCAGACCAAGAGTATAACTCCTGTACAAATCGTGGAAATTTCAATATGAAATTTCTACCTAGAAGCAACTTCACTGGAACCTAAACGTGAAAACAGAAGAAGCAAGATGTTCCGTCTGCTGCACCCCAAAAAACTCTGACCTTGCCTCCTCTTTATATAGCAGTAGAGGGAGGTGGGTGAACAGGTGTGGTGCGCGGAGCGGATGCGTCAGTGCGGAGCAGACGCGTCGGTGCGCGGAGCAGATGCGTCGATGCGGGAAGCAGATGCGTCGGCGCGGGAAGCAGACGCGGCGGTGGAGCAGAGCAGATGCGTCGGAACGCGAAGCAAATGCAGCGGTGGAGCAGACGCTCGGATCGAGGAGCAGGTGCGAGCGGAAGCTTGGAGCAGACGCGGTGGAAGAGGAGAGCAGACGGGAGCGGAAGAGCAGATGCGACGGCTCCCTGCGTCCAACCTTCCTTCTGCGATCTGAAGTGCGGGTGAAAACCCCGCGTCTGGGAACAAAGCTTCTGTCTGAGTTATATATATATATATATATATATATATATATATATTCTTTGTTTCAGAACATATTCAAGTCATTTCTACAGTAGAAATAATGTATTTCTTGGTAGTAGGAAGATAACAACGATAGTCACGCTGAGTACTAGAATAACCAACAAATACATACCGAATAGACCTTGGAGTAAGTTTGTCTAGGTTGGGAGTCAAGTCCTGAACAAAAGCCGCACAGCCAAATATCCGAGGAGTGAGAGGAAAAAGATCAACCCCCGGATAAAGCCTATGCAATAGATTGACCCCATCAAGTGATGTGGACGGCATGCGATTGATGAGGTACACTGTAGTGAGAACAACATCAGATCACAGATACTTGGGGACATGCATCTCAAACATGAGAGACCGAGCAATATCAAGAATATGTCGATGCTTATGCTCTGCCACTCCATTTTGTTGGGATGTATGAGGACAAGAAGTTTACTGCAACACACCCAAGGATTCACAGTATTGTCGAAGACTTGTTTGAATGAACTCTAAAGCATTGTCAGTGCGAAAGACTTTGGGATAAATAGAAAATTGATTCTATTTCCATGAAAAATTTCTAAACTATTTCAAATACACCAACTCTGTCCTTCAACAAATACATCCAAGATACACGAGAAAAATCATCGACAAAGACAATATAATATCTGTAGCCAGACACTGAAGAAGTTTTGACTGACCCCAAACAGCATAGTGGACTAAATCAAAAGGACGTTTACTCCTAAATAGACGTTGACCTCTAAAGGTAGCACGATGATGCTTACCTAATTCACAAGACTCACATTAAAAAGGTGATACAGACAACCAAGGTAGAGTCTGTTGAAGTTTCTGATGAGCAGGATGGCCCAGTTGATAATACCATGTGAGGGATGAATCAACTGTGGAAGCAAGAGTTGCAATGCCTTAAGGTATCTCATCTTTAACTAACAGGTAAATACCTTGGCCTTTGTCACGTCCTAAACCAATCCTCTTCCCCGTCTGTAAATCTTGAAAGGTACAGTGAAAAGGGAAAAAGGTTACACAGCAGTTTAATTGTTTGGTAATAGAGCTAATAGATAAAAGATTTACAGGAAATTCTGGTACAAAAAGGACTTTATCTAGGGTTAATTGGGACGTAGCACGAATAGTACATTGTCCAATTACCTTACAGGTCCGACCATTAGCTATAGAAACAGACCTAATGTCAGCTAATTTAGAAAGGCGAGAATAAAGATCATGGCCACCTGTCATGTTAGAGGATGCTCCTGAATAAATGATCCAGGAACTGTCCCTAGAGGCAACTAAACCAGATGTACCTGAGGTGAAAGTAGTGGCATGGGATGCAACGACCGGTGTAGATTGAGTCTCTCTGTACTGAAGGAACTGTGCATACTTCTCCTGGGATAGAGTCACTGATTGAGCACTGGTGGAAGGAGCATCTGTAGGCGTCTGAGTCACCTCTGTGGAAGCTTGTGTCCACTCTGGTTTACTAAACTTTTCCCAACATCTGTCTGTGATTGGTGCGACCACAATGCTTACAGGGGATTCGGTTTCTAGTATCACCTCGTCCTCGGCCTCCTCTACCAGAATTGTGACCGCGACCACGACCACGAATAGTCATAGCAGAATGATCAGTAGTGGGGGCAGTAGTAGCAGGCCCACCTGTAGAGACACGTAAGGCTCTAGCAAATGTGCTTTCCAGACTCGAAGTAGAATCAGCATTCAAAATCTGGTCTCGTATATGAGGGGAGATATCCGGATTCAGCCCAGAAAGATAGGCAACTACAGCAAGTTCCTCTTTGTATCGACGCATGGTAGTAATATCTGAGGTAAGTGGTTGATATAATTCAAGTTTGTTTAGAAGTGCATGAAGCGCTCCAAAGTGATCTTGGACTGAACTATCACCCATCTTCAAGGTAAAGATTCGCTCATATACCTCATAAATCCGAGCAATGTTCTTCTCATAACCATACATCTGTTTGAAGGTGTCCCAGATTTTCTTGGCTGGACGAAGAACCATAACACTACGGGCAACTGTGGGTTTCATGCTATTCACCATCCAGGAGACAATGGCTGAGTTATCAGCAAACTAATCTTCATACGTGCTATCCTTTGCATCCGGAGGAGACTGGGTCAGATGCTTGAGTTTGCTGTGTGTAGCTAAAAAGGTTTCAAAACTCTGTGACTATAGTAGATAATTCTTCCTATTCAATTTTTTTGAAGTACCGCTCAAATTCTTAACAAGAGAATTACGAGAAGCCATGGCGAATGAAGAAATCAGATTTTAAATAAGGTTGAAAATCAATAACTGGTGTCTCTAATACTCGAGATGCAGACGGAGAATACAAAGCACAAGCAGTAGTAGCAAAAAAACAAGGAATACGTTAGAGATACGTAGTGTACAGCAGTAGTAGAGCCACTGAATCCTTACCAGTGGTAGTAGAGATGATCTTCTATACTCCGTTTACATATGGATGTACATAGGGGGCAACGGCAAGAGTCGTTATGGGGAGGAAAGGGACTGGCGCTCCTCTAGACCTACCGGACAGGCCTTAGAAGAGCTTGCCGGCGGTGAGAATCGCGTACCAGGGCTGGCGGGGCCACCGGAGACTGGTCCGAGGAGCCGACAGCTAAGAGGGAGGCTGTCGGAGGTGAGCCGAGCTCCAGCGGGGAGAGGAGGAGGCGCTAGAGGCTGAAGCCGTCAAAATCGGTGACTGCAGTGGTGTCCTGCAGGTTGCCGGTGAGTTTCCAGCAATGGGACGGCTGGCGGCGGCGGTCGGAGGAGAACGACGACAACTGCTGGGTGATGGAGAGGCTAGGGTTTTTCCCTGTGATTTGATACCATGTGCTAATAGGAAAACAATTATCCAAACTATTATTAGGGCTTAAAAGAGTACATATATAGAGTAGTACATTAAATGGATCCTTAGATGGATATCCAAATACCCTATAAGGTTTAACATAAGACTTAACAGGGGTATATTTAGAAAAGGTAACATCAACTGACACAAGATACCGACGTGTTGTAGGATTGTATCAGTGATATCCCTTTTGAATTCTAGAATATCCTACCAATACACACTTGACAGAATAATGAGATAATTTATTAAGTCTAAGGAAGAGATTTTGAATATAATAAACATAACTAAAGACATAAGGAGGAAGATAAAACAAGGTATCATGAGGACATAATCGTCGAAGAGGAATATCACCAAACAAAACATAAGAGAGCATCTTTTAATGAGATGGGATGTGCTAAGAATAGTATCAAACTGCAAATATTTTAGAATAGACATAATAGTGTGGGTGACATTAAGAATATGTTGATGTTTTCTTTCGACTATACCATTCTACTGAAATGCACGAGGGCAGGATGTTTGGTGAAGAATTTCCAAAGATGAACAAAAAATAGCTATGTCATTTTGAACAAACTCAAAAGCATTATTAGTACGAAATAACTTAGGAGAAGTAGAAAATTGATATTTTATTTCAATGAAAAACTTTTTTATTACTTCAGGTACATGAAACATGTCTTTTAACAAATACACTCATGATATTCAAGAGTAATTATCTACAAAAATAATATAATATTTAAAATATGACATAGACGGGACAAGAGTTAGATCCCAAATATCAGAATGGATCAACTCAAAAAGATGTTTACTGACAAAATTGGAAGGATGATGATAGATAGTACGATAATGTTTATCTAATTGACACGACTTATACTCAAAATACTCGACAAATAACCATGGCAGTGTTTATTGAAGCTTTCGATGAGATAGATGACCCAATCGATGATGCCACAAAAGAGAGGACTCATGCAAAGAAATGGAAGACATTAGTTTTTCTGGAATTTCATCACACACTTGGGTCTAGAGGCCATGACCATACGTATAGTCCAAAACAATCTTCTTCTTCGTCTTCAAGTCCTGAAAAGCATAGTGATATAGGAAAAAGAGTTACATAACAAAATAAAATTTTGATGATGTCACTAATGGAAAGTAAGTTCAATAGAAACTCTAAAATATAAAGGACATTATCAAATTGTAGGCGAGAAAAGACATGAATAACCCTTTGACCGGTAATTTAATATGACCTACCATTGACAATGGAGACAAAGGAAATATTTGGCAAATGTTTGAGAGATGTGAAAAGATCATAGGTACCTAACATGTGAGTGAAGGCTCTGGAGTTTAACCCAAGAATGGTCCTTAGAGGCTAAATAAGTACCTATCTGAGGTGACAATATAGGAAGCAGTGGTAGTAGATTAAACGGCCTAATACTAAAGGAATTTTTCATACTTAGTTTGTGAAACTGGAATAGTAGAAGCTGACTTCCCTATTGTAGTATCTATAGTTGCATTCTAAGTCCACTCTGGTCTATCAAACTTATCCCAATATCGATCAGACGTGGTTAGTGCGGTCATAGTGGTTACACTTCTAAGTACCACATTCTCCCAAACTACAACCTCTTTCCTAGCTATGACCACGACCATAGCCTCTAGTAGATGTAATCATGGTCGACTAATTCGAGGGATCCGACGACGTGACTGTGGAAACACGTAAGGACTGAGCAAAAGTAAATGACAAACATGGAATAGTGTCTGCACCAAGGATATGATCACAAATTTGAGTTGCAACACTCATATGTAGACTAGAAAGGAACTTGGACACCATCAAACCATCTCGTTATTGTCTGAGAGTCTGAGCATTAGTGTGATGAATATTCAACTCGTCCTTAAGAGAAGTGTAGTCCTTTTAAAGAATTTGATCTCCGTGCTGTAGAGAGAAGAAATTTTGATATATATCAAAAACTTTGGAAATATTCTTCTTATGACTATACATCCTGAGAGTATCTTAGAAATTTTTGGCAAGAGTTAAAAACATGACAGTAAAGGCGATATTAGATTCCATATTGTTGAGCAACCACAGCGTAATCCCATAATTTGTAGTAAGTCAATCATCACACGTGGGGTCTTTTAGGAAAAGGTGGTCATCAGTAATATGTTTCACTTTGTAATGGATTTCCAAAAACACAGTAAACGCATTCGCCCACAAGAGATAGTTCTGACTATTCAACTTTTTTATCGTATCACTTAGTGTAACATCTGTACTTGGATTTTTCCATTTTAATATAAACCATGGATTTCTTGTAATTATTTGTTATGGTTTATTAATAGTAAATCCAATTTGTGTTTGTTGGTTGTGGGTTCCCTCTGTGTTCTGTGCCTTGGTTTCTCCCCTGTGGTGTGTTTTCTGTGGCCAGTGGGTCGGTTCTGCTTTGAGAACCGTGTGTGTGGTGAGCCCACTTGGGCTTGGGGTTTGGGCTCTGACTTGGTCAAGAGCTAGCTGTGTGGGAGGTGTCTCTGACCCGTCTTCTCCATGCCCGTGACCAACCTGGAGGTCGCGTGAGCCTAACGGGGGACTGCCCGATCCATCCCCTCCGCTCAGGGCTACGAGCAGCAGAGGAGCGTCGGGGGGATTCCGGGGAGGTTGGCATGGCGGGGAGCTTTAAGAGGAGGTGCTTGGCTTGGGGGAGAGGCAGAGAAGTTGAGAGGGAGCGAGAGAAGTGGGTGGTTATTGCGGAGACTTCGCGCGTCTGGAGAGTTCGCGCGAGCGTGGGGAGGCTGGGTTGGTGCCGTGCACCACCGGAGGAGGGTACGCGAGGCTCGTCGGAGCTAGGTACGCGTCCTCATCCCCTCTTCTCTTCCGTTTGCAGCACATGCCATTTTAGGGCAAAGAACTTGTTTAATGCATGAAAAATGCTGTTTAAATCATGATAAAATGTGGAAATGATGTGAATGAGTTGAATAACATGTTTAGGATGTTATCATTGCTATTTTATGGGATTTTTGTGTGAATTTTGTGGATATTGTGAAAGCATGCTACAGTGACGATTTTTGAGCTCTATGGCTTTGTGATTTTCGTTAGAACAACATGCTTAGTGGATTTGTGATTTGTTTAAGGGGTTTTGAAGTAGACTTGGAGGTCTACACCCAATGTTATTGGAAATTTATGGTGTTTGTTTGGGGGGTCCGATCCTCACTCCCACTTGGGAGAGAAAGGGAGGAAGGTGGCTTGGGATGTTTTCTGCAACGGTAGAAAACAGTATGCCGAATTGGTTTCGACATACCGAAATGCCCCAGGTAGTCCCCTGGATCACTGAATCGGACCACTGAAATGTCTTGGTCGACCGAATCAGGGGATTTCGGACGATCAGATGATTTCGGTCGACTAGATGATTTCGGTCAACCGTTTTCAGGGGGAACTGGTTTATCTGTCAGGGTTTCGGAATACCGATTTGTCTCGATCGACCAAATCAGGGGATTTCGGTCGACCGGAACGAAAAACGGTCTGCCGTTTTTGAGCCCAGATTTGTATTGATTTAATGCAAATAAATGATGATTAAATGTAGATAAATGCATGATAAATACATGATAAATGTATGGAATGCGTGAAGATTTCCTGAAATGAGATGCATGTTGTTAAGTTAATTTTAATGATGTTTTTCTATGAAAAATAGAGAAATATGGCATGTGTACTATTGTGGACCCAGTAAAGGGGTAATAATGCATGGTATGATAAACCATGAAAGGATATGTGGGCTTAAGGATCACAGGTAATGGTTTGATAATTAATGCATGTGATTGCAAGGATTTTACGAATAAAATGAGGTTTTATGGATGTTTTGCAAAGAAAATTGCATATGGTTTTAAAGAAATGAATGAAAGAAATTCGTAGGAACCACAAGGGAACCAGGACTTGCCGACGAGGTAGTGAGACCTTAAGATAGGTCGGGGACGTGTCCTTGGTGAGTGTGGTTGCCGATTGTGCGGTCCGAGGTAGGAATCTCGAGACTGTGGTGGTACTGTAGGCCCCGGGGTGAAAGAGACCCGGACTACCCTCAGTGCTGGTGCTGTACGGGGCTTGGGTTAGAGTCCCCAGTTACTCGGGCACCAGGGCGTCCCTAGGACGTACTCCGTGCTTGTACCAGTGAGGATACATTTTGAGGCTGCGGCCGGGGCGGTTGAACTCCAGTACGGGGTAGTTCACCGGGACACTGCAGTGTGGGTGTGGTGACATGGAATCCACACCAGCTGCTTGAGGCCAGGTCGATCGCCTGTGGCCAGGGTGATACGACCAGTGATGGAATGGAAATGTGAATTTGTGTGTGAGAACTAATTTCTAGCCTGATTTTGTGGTAAATTGTGCCTATGGTTTTTAAATGCTGTTTTGGACTAGGAAGTTAGATGAAATGATTGATTTTCTCCAGTGTTGAGAATAAAGGCTTTGAAAGAGCATGAGATTCTGAAAGAAAAGAAAAGAAAAGTTTGAAAAGCCATTGCTTTATGAGTTTTGAGAATTGCATATAGAGGCTTTTGAAAATGATGCTTTCTAGTAAGATTTTTCTGTGCTTTTAGTGTTGTTTTGGGGCGCGTACTGGGTGACATTCTTGTCACTCACGCGTGTTTTCTTGTCTCCTTGTTTTCAGGTGCTGTGTTGTAGGAGCAGTCTACTCTGGTGTAGCTTCTCGAGCCACACTTGCCGCACACAGGTCTGGGTAGTTAGTTTCATTTGTTTAATATTGTTGCTTAGTTGCAATTATTTACACTTGGGTAGTTCTTGTACTGTTGTGTAGCACTGGGGTGTTACACTTAGATAATGAAGCCATGCATCACCGAAGGAGGAAAAGGAAGCCATTGTCAACACATGGAATGATCGGAAACACAAGCACAAAGTTTGAAGAGGTACGAATCAACACAAAAGCAGACCAAACATGATTTGAAGAGGCACGAATAGGGTACACAATAGCCTTATAGCATCACAAAGTCGCTTAGCACATGAGCCTTACTAGTGGAAAGGCTGGACAACCGTTGAAAAGGGTTGGCACTGCTGTTGGACGACTTGGAGAGCATGCAGTCGTCAATCAGTAGGAAAAGAGGAAGGAGGAGGCCACTTATGGGTTGATGGAGAGAAGAGAAAGGCTGATCAATCGATGGAAGGGCGTTAACGCTAGTGCTGGGGTTGACGGTGGTGGTGCGAGGAGAAGGGCCTGTGATGTTGGATGGGTGGGGAAAAAAGAGGGTTAGGCTTAGGCTCTGATACCATGTTAGAGGCGAAAAAATAAAATAAAATTGCACCCACAAAAGAGTTTACAATGATATATATGTATACACATACACACACATGATATCATAATCTTAGAGTAAATGGATACTCATTTATCCATATAGTCTAAATCCATCTCTACCACTAAATAACGTCACTAACAGTTTCAATTTGCCAACTTCTCATTTATGCATAAAAGTTTTCAAAAACATTGATTTCAAAAAGCTACAGAAACTAGCTTTTTTCAAAACAATATTTATAGAAATAATCTGTTTTCTTATAAGCATTACTAAATGCTACCTTAGCTCTTATTTTACCAGATCATCAGTATCATTTAGGATGAATAACTTTTTATATAAGCTTCTAGCCGCCTTTGTTTTGTGAAGGATAGAGCAGCTGCCCTAGAAGATTGTAAGGAAACTATAAGTCAGGTCTTGTTTTGGACTTCTGTGGAGTAGACAATCTGTTGAACCATGTAAATCTTTGTGTTTACAATTTTTTCTTGTCTGTGTATATGTGTGCTCTTGTTTCCAACATTACAGCCAAGGGCTCATATTATCATAGGTATAACTACGCGTCTTGTTATTAAAAACTGTTACTTATTTTGTATGTTCCTTTATTTTGAGACAGTTGCAAGCAACCCTTCCTCTATCGTATTTGACTTTCTCTAAAATATCATCTCTCCGTCTATTAGTATGGCCATTTTGCATTACATAATAGATTGATGTTAATACATCCTATCTATTTGTATAGAGAATAGCCATTGCGTATATCATTGCGGCTTCATGTGAAATATGGTCTTCAAGTTTCAGTTCAAGGGATTTAAGAAATGGATATTTCAAGAAGTATTCTCTTCACTGGTAAGATACAATATTAAATGAGATGGTCTGATTTGAATTTGCTATATTTGCAATATTCTTTCGTTTTGATGGTGTAATAACTTTGATGGTTTTTCATCTTGTTCTCGATTCTCTGTTGGATTCTTTGTGGATCTAACATTCTTTGATGTATAAATAGACTGTGTTACGAGTTGAGATTGATTGTTGAATTAAAAAAAAGATGAAAAAAAGGCCAACAACTTGAATTGATTGTGCTAATGAGTATTCCTGTCGATATTATTCTATTTTCTCATAATTTTTTGAGTGATTTTTTTCTAATAATTACTTGTGTCATACATTCTAGGTTCACTATCTTTTCTTTATCCTTCATATACATGGCGTTGTTGTATTGTCTGTATGTTCCGGATTGGGAATCTAAAGTTCCACAAACTTCTGTCATTCCGAGAAATGAGAGCTACATTGTTAAACTAGTAAGATCTTTTTATCACTTTCTGTGGTATGTAATTTTCTGATGCTTACCTTTTCTTTTCTTTTCTTTTCTTTTTCTCCCATCAATCCCTGTTGGTCCTATGGCAGAATTATTTAGTTGTTATTCTTTCATAAATCTATTTTCATGCTGTGATCTCTTATTCCTTGCAGTTATAAATAGTAGTTTTTGCTTGTAATTTCTCATTGTAAAGCATCGTATATCTGCATTGTCCAGAATTATAAGACCAAAATTGGCACATAGCCTTCTTTTGCAAATAAATGTCTTCTACAAATACAAATGAGAAATAAACCGCTCAAATATAGCTAGATTTCATTTAAAAAAAACAGATAATTCTTTTGTCCAGCAACTAGTCATGCATTTTATTGATCCACCAATGTGATCCATCCTGTGTTCCATGTATTGAAACTCTGCACATCCATCCATGCAAAGTTGCGTAATCATCATTTCCCTCTCATGCTAATGATCAAATCATACTGATCAAACTAGATGGTGGTGGTTAATTATAGCAGATACATGTAAAAGGCTTCCTTGACTATTCTCATCATTATTGTGCCGCAGTGACTTGCAAGAAATTGATGGGATACTGAGCCATTTTACGAATTCACACATATCTAAGTGAATTTCATTGCAAAAGCCTTGAAATTTTCAAGCAATTTTGGAGAAATTCCTACTGAAATTCCTACTGAAAAAATCTACTTCTGAACTTTGAAATATTTACAGTGGCTTGACTTTAATCAACTTCTGACTGGGTGACAAGTGGTTGCCCAAATCTGGAACACATTCGCACATCATTTAGTAGACTATAATTAATACCAGTGGGTGCCTATATCTACTCATTGCAGGTTAAGTGCTCCGTTAGAGGTGATCTTGGGCCAGCATGTAATTCTGCAGGAATGATTGACCGCCAGCTCCTTGGTATTGAACACCTATACAAGAAGCCAACTTATAAAAATTTGAGGGTATACATTAATATGTAGTATGACCAAGTGGAGTTGTGTATTTGTGCACTTTCCAAATACTATTCCTTCTGATTAAATAATCAACAGGAGTGTAATATTATGAAGAACCACCATGTCTTGGATAGTCAACCTGCATGGTGTGAGGCCCCATTTGACCCTGAAGGTATTTTGAGGTAAACCCATTAACATTGACCTTTTGCTTTGCCTTCTGAAGTTGTTGCATGTGGAATAGTGGAAGGATTCTCTTTTCGAATTCCTTTTTTTGTTCTCTTGGACCATGTATTTTAATGTACCATAGTAAATGTCTAGTATTTCATAGATACTCTCTTCATTTACTCTAAGAAAGTTTAACCTATTGCTTGCTACACACACGATCAACTCAATTTTGGCAACATAGGATCACAAGAATGGTCTGCAAGTACAACTTCAGCTTTAAGAGGGTATGCAAAGAAAAATTGTATTTTGAAGAATACACAAGTGGTATTGATATTAATGAGGGCATCCTGGGAAAAAAAATCAATATGCATAACTTGGATCTTATCATCACCCACTGCATATTTACAACAGATGAATAATTACTTATTTATGTCATTATCTGCCCTGCCTAGTTTTATTTCTAATTTATCAGTTTTGTTTCAAGTGAAACTTGTATGGATTTGGTCTTATTTCAGATTTCATTCTTCATTAAGATTTTATAACAAACCTTGGTACTAACTTGATATTGGAAGTTTTCTTGCAGCTCATTTATGGCCACTATTACATGCTTGATTGGACTTCATTATGGTCATGTTCTTGTTCAAGTAGAGGTATACAACATCTTCTACAGTTTTTCATGTTTCTTTTTTCTACTATTATTATGTATCCAATTAAAGAATCAGAGATGGAAGAGAGGATATGGGGGACGTAAAACACTATATATAGGGATTTTCAATATTCCAGAGTGGCCCTCTGCATCTAGTTTCATCTTTGCATCTGGTTGATTCTAGAAGTTCTAGAAGGGGAAATTTTTGGATATGAGATGGCATAAAAAATGGCTTATCACAGGGTCTTTCAGTTATATCAAGCCTTTGGGTCAGTATCAGTCTTTTTGTATTAAATTAAACATGATAGATTTATATGGTCTAGCTTGAGAGTGTTAGAGTTATTAGTGTGGATTAAGAGAGAAATGAAAGATTAGATTGATTAATCACACGTATTACACATATAGGGTTTCCCATTACATAGATATCTATATATCATATACCTATATATAAGAGAACCATTTAACCACCACTAATACTCCCTCTCAAGTTGGAGTATAAATATAAATCATGTCCAATTTGTTACATAAAGAATAAAAAATCCCAATACCTAATACTTTTGTAAAGACATCTACCAACTACTATTTTGTAAATTGAGTATAAGGTGTGCATATAATTCCCTTCGTAATCAAATCACGTACGTAGTGACAGTTCACCTTAATATACTTAGTGCGTTTATGAAAGCTCAGATTATTTGTAATAACAATCGTCGTCTCATTGTTGCAATGCATAGACATAGATGTCTCCATTAGGAAACCAAGCTCATATAATAGAGACTTCAACTAGACCATTTCACATGCCGTTTGAGTCATGGAACGGTATTTAGCTTTTGCACTGGATTTTAAAATAACATTCTACTTTTTACTCCTTTAGGTTATTAGATTTCCACCAACACAAGTACAGTATCCTGATGTTGTTTTTCTATCAGATCTCATGCATAAATAGAGTTTGAATAAGTCTTAATAGCTATATGGCCATTATTCTTATATATCAGACCACGTCTAGCTATGCCTTTAATGTATGTAAGCACTTGCAATGTACCTTGTCAATGTACGTCTTTAGGTTCATGCATGAATTGATTGAGAAATCCAATTATATAGGAAATATCTAGTCGTGTCATTGTTAGATAAATTAGTTTCCCAATTAATCATCTATATCTCCCAACATCCTTGTAAATGCCTGTAGACTTATCCCAGAATTCTTGAACTTGATTAATTGGAGTATTTTCTAACTTGCATCTTGTGAATTTTGTCTCCTTGAGGAGATTTAAAGCATACTTTCTTTGAAAGAATATTATTTTTCCTTAAGAAACTCAATTCCCAGAAAGTATTTAAGACGATTCATATTTTTTAATGCCTATAGTGTCATTGCCTGGAGACACCTATTGGTATTATGTCTAATGAATACTGAATGATCCATAATACATCTTTTGAAGTCAAATTGCATTAGTATCTTGTTGAATTTGTCAAATCAAATCTTGGGACTTTGCTTCTGATCATATATAACCTTCCTAAGAAGGTATATCTTGTTCTCCTCTTGAGCAATATACCTAAGAGGTTGCTCTATGTAGACCTGTTCTACAAAATCTCCATACAGAAAAAGTATTTTTAACATCACGTTGGTGCATATTCAATAACTTCTTGTTGGTAATAGATAGAAGCACTCGTATAGAGTTAAGTCGAGCAACTGGTGAAAAAGTAACTGATGACAAAGTCTACTCGTAATTAATGCCATAAGACTGATTAAAGCCCTAGGCAACTAACCGTGCCTTATATCTGTCCACTCTGGTTTATATTTGATTGTGAATACCCATTGATAGCCAATTATGTCAGTTTCTTCAGGCCAAGCAATCAGATTCCATGTGCCATGAGATTGTAAAGTCTGCATTTCCTCGTTCATAGTTGCCTTCCAATGTGGTAAGAGAAGTACTTCTTGATAACTTTTAGGTATAGACTCTGAGAAAATAGATAAGGCAAACTGGTGAAAGGATAGGTGAAGGTAGTCATAGGTAACAAAATTGGAAAGAAGATGAACAATGGAAGAACGAATACTTTTTCATAGAACAATGGATATATTCAGGTCCATTTGTTTGTAGGTGGAGGGTTTGCATTAGGGAGAGACAATTGAGTCGGAGAAGGTGGATGTGTACATCGTCGTTGACAATATACTTGCAATTGTCGAGACATCTGCTCCTGCATTGATTCCTTGGTATGCACAATCTCAACTGGCGAGAGAGTAAGTGTAGAAGCAGATGTGGTAGGAGATACCAAAGAATCAAAATAAGATTTAGACTTCCAAAAAGTAACATCGACAGATACAAAATAACGACAACTAGGAGGATGATAATAACAGTAGTCCTTTTGGGTTCTGGAATAGCCCACAAGCACACATCGAATAGAACGAGAGTCGAACTTTTCTAAGCCAAGATTGAGATCTTGGACATACGCAACACAACCAAACATCTTTAGTAAAAGACTGAATAACTCTTTATCAAGACACAAATGTAAAAGAATCTCATCGTCAAGAGATGCAGAGGATATTAAGGACAGATCTTAGGAACATTCTTTTGTAACAAAATGGTACGAGCGACGTCAAGTATATGACGATGTTTTTTTTTAGTCACCCTATTTTGTTGAGAAGTATGAGGACATGAAGTCTGATAAAGAATTCCCAAAGAGGCACAATATTCTTAGACATCATTTTGAATAAATTTCAATGCATTGTTAGTATGAAAAATCTTGAGAATAATAGGAAAAAAAACTTATTATTTCAGCAATTTTTTTTTTTATAATGTCAAATACATGCTATCTATCTTTTAGAAGATACATCCAAAATACTCTAGAATAATCATTAAAAAAGACAATGTAGTATTGACATCGACTGACTACGTCACAATGAACTAGATCAAAAGGATTCTGACTATGAGACAAATTAGACTGTTTATAGGAAGCACGATGATGCTTTCATAATTAACAAGACTCATAGACAAAAAACTCAAACCTTAATCCAAGGAAGCGATTGTTGAAGAGTTTTGAGAGATAAACGATCAAGTCTGTAGTGCCACAACACGAAGACTCGGAATAGCAGCGACAGATGCCAATCCACTCGATATATCATCGTGAACCAGCATGTAGATCATGTTCATGGCTCAAACCAATCCTCCTTTTCGTCTGCAGGTCCTGAAAAGTATAATGACAAAGGTAAAACGTTAATGAACAATAAAGTTGGGTAATGACATTAATGAAAAGAAGATTAATTGGAAAATTCGGTATATAAAAGAATTTGACAAGGGTAATATGGGAGGTGGCATGAATCACACCTTCCTCAGAGACTGAACATTGTCGACCATTAGCAATGGATTAGATAATGAGGAAGGATGGGTGAAAAGGTTGTGAGTACTTGACATATGGGAGGATGTCTTAGAGTTGATAATTCAAGAATTATCATTAGAAGCCAATAAAGCAGTCACACCTGGGATGAATGCATGAGTAGCAGTGGTGGTGGGTTGATTGTTTTAGAGTGGAAGAAATCTGTCATAATCAGCCTAGTAGATAGTCACTATTTGACTGGAGGAGCTATCAAAGAAAGTCTCTATGAATTGTCGAGTCAAGGGAGGTTTGTCACACTTACTCTAATAACTATCCGATGTATGATTAGTTTTGCTACAATGATCACACTTTCGAATGGCACGTCCACTGAAGGATCTGGCATGCTCATATCTACGACCACTAGTAGAGGTAGCTAAAGTTGACTGATCAGGGATAGAAGTAGGAGTGACTGTCGAGATGCATAATGCTCGTGAAAAAGTAGACGAAAGGGAAGGAAGTGTGTTTGCACCCAAGACTGGACCACGAATATGAGAAGCCAAGGTGGGGTGAAGTTCGACTAGAAAAATAACTATTGCAAGTTCCTCTCAATACTGTCTCATTTTAGATATGTGGGCAACAAAAGGTTGATAAATGTCCAACTCATCTAGCAGACACTTGAGAGAATTGTAGAACTTCCAGACAAAACGCTCACCCTAACAGTGAGTAAACAGTTGTTCATATTTCTCACATATACATGTAATATTTTTTTCATGACCATATGTACTATGCAAGGTATCTTAGATCTTCTTGGTCGGACACAACATCATAATTCTTCGAGAAATATCTTCTTCCATACTGTTAACAAGTTAGGATACGACGACACAGTTATCAGCAAACTAGTCATCATAGGTAGCATCCTTGGCATCTGGAGGCTCGACAATAAGGTGGCTTGTCTTCCGATGTGCACCACTAAAGGTCTCAAATGCCTGAGACTATAGTAAATAATTTTTGCTGTTGAGTTTGATGGATGTCTTGAAGAAATTCTTCATCAACATTTCACAAGAAGAAGCCATAGGGACAAAAAAAATGGTTTGATTGGAGCAAATAAATTGAGGAAGAAGGCTAAAAAACTGCAACCTTGAGGAGAAAACACCGACATAGGATGGAGAAACCCGTTTCTAGGGCAACATATATAGATCTAGGGTAAATAGAAGCATAAAGAGAACCCTAGATCTAAAAACTTGGAGGTGGAAAACACAACCAGCCTATATCATTATATAGGCACTGACCACCTAGTTGTTGGGGCCGTTGGTTGCCAAAAAGGAGAAGGGGGCTGCCAACAAAAGAGGAGAAGGAGAACTGCGGATGGGTGGAGGAGGTCGGAAGATGGCTGTGTTGGTGGTGGAGAGCCGACAGAGGATGGCAGAGACGGCTAGAGTGGTTGACGACGCAGGTTGGCCAGAAACAGAGCCTGGTTGTCACCGACTGAAGGTGAGGAGAGGGAAGACGGTTACTTGTGCTCTGGTACCATGTGGATTAAGAGAGAAATGAAAGATTAGATTGATTAAACACATGTATTACACATATGTAGGGTTTTCCATTACATGGATGTCCATATATCATATACCCATATATGAGAAAACCATTTAACTACCACTAACAATTAGTATATGGTTTAGTGATATGTGATTATATGGATCTGTTTATATTAGGTGGATACCTTAAACCACTATATATATGTAATCAAGTCATAGTAATAACATATCTCTCTAGTTTTTCCTCTCTTTCAACATCAACAAATGTGAAAGTTTTTGTATTCTCAAGGCACTATGTGCAGGACAATTGAAATTTGTAGCAACTACTTCTAGTATGATTGGATGTAACAAGTCAATGTCATCTAATCAATTCTGTTTTGAACAAAAATGAATTCCAAGAAACAGATTTACTTTTCTTTTAGGTCCATCATCAGGTCAAGCTTTCTCTTTTTTCATTAGATAGAAACAAAAAAATGATAAAATTAACTAAATCCTCTCCCTCGTATTTAATAATAGCGGGTATGACCATATGAGTAAAGTAGATGGAGATAAATGGATCCTGTTGGATAATATAGAGTAACTACTCTAACATTACGAATAGTATAAAACAAACTACTTGAATATTTTGGTTTTTGTTTATTTATTTGTCATTTTTTTTGTGATCTGATGTTGTGATATATTTTCCATGGTTTTGTTGTGTTTCTTCTTTACAAAATGTTGTGTATGTTATTGACATTGCAGTTGTCATTCTGTTGTTTTCTTTCTTAGATTCTATAAGCAGCACATATATTATGACACTAATTGATTTCAGATGGCTCCTTTTGTTCCAGAATCATAAAGGCCGTCTCCACCATTGGATACTCTTGTCATTTGCTCTTTTTATTCTTGGATTTCTCTTTTATATTGCAGGTACATTCTATAAACTGGCAAATGCTTCTCGATATTTCTATTATAATTTGATGAATTATGTGTCTTTGTTTGGTTTCTGAATTGCAGGTGTTCCCCTGAACAAATCTCTTTACACAATGAGTTACATGTTAATCACAACTGCCTCAGCTGGTGTAACCTTTTCTGGTTTATACTTTTTGGTAAGTCAAAAAAGTCATCAGCAAGTTGGTAAAACCATTCTTTCGTTTTGTGACAATCCACTGAGTGTTGCAGTACCAAAATTTAATACAACTGTATCTTGTGATTTAGGTTCTGGCAATTTTACTAATTAGAGTGTGACCATCTAAGATGTGTACTGCACATTATTTCTTCTGATTTGTAAATCTGCGTGGCTCTTAATTCATAATACACTTCTTGGCTTCTTTTTTATACTGCAGGTGGATGTATGCTACTGTAGAAGTTTGTTTGCTGTGTTTGAGTGGATGGGAAGTCATGCTTTAAGCATATTTATTCTTATAGCATCGAATATGGTTGTTATTGCAGTACAAGGATTTTACTGGAGGAAACCTGATAATAACATTGTAAGCTTATGGACTCACTCATATTTCTGAAATTTGTCCTAATTCTTTCTCTATATGGAAAGACTATAGAACAGGATAATTTGATTACCTTTAAGTCTGGCTTGATATCATAATGATCAATATACCACATCTATGATGTATACCCTTGATTGAATTCATATTTAGTGTGATGCATGGTTGGATAGTGTCAATATGTTGCTTAGTACTCGATTCAAGGATGTAGCTCATGCTTTCATCAGCAAGAAAGCTGGTTATCCTGTTGCTATTTGTTTTAGTAGGTATTCATATTCCAGTGTGATCACTGGTTGAACATTTTTGAAATTATTGATTCCCAAGGACTCTGGAATCCAAGGATTTTGATTAAATTCCTACTAGAAGAGAAGGTTAGCAAAGCCAAAGGAGTTCTTTGACAACTTAGTGATATTCAAATAAAAGACACTGGACGTGCAAATGATACTGCTAAGGTACCTAAACACTTCCACCTGAAGGATTTAAGCTTCATGGCTGTAGAAAATGGGCCCTAGTTCATCTTCTGAAGGATGGTGCTGAAATAGATTCACTCACCTCCTACCTTATTTTTCTTTGTAGTTTCATGAAAACCATGTTTAGTCCTTTCTAACTCTAAGAGAAAATTACCTAAAAGGCATATGATATAGATATGCTCCATACAAATTATTTCTCTGATCACCAATCAAAAAATGTTTTGTACAAATTGTGTTGGGACCATAGAATTAAACGTTGGTTTCGTGTTGGATTTCGGTCCGACAAAAATAGAAAACGTGTCGGACATCGGTAGAAATGTTGGTGGAAATATGGTAAATTTACGGAAGTCCATGGAAATAGTCAAAAAACTTTGAATTTTGATTTGAAACTCTTGGATAAGCTAAAGTAATAATCTACATCTTAGACTACTTAGATCAACTTCTTCAATATGTATCACATGAAAATACAGTAGATAGACCTAATAGAAATATCCTGAAGTATAAATAATACATAAAAATGCTTAATAAATGTTTAAAAACAAAAAGATTCAAAAAAGTTACCTTATATATGCTTAATACCATGAAGAATGTCTTAGTTGATCAAAATATTCTTCCTGTACATCAATTATATTGTGTTGTCGATGAATTTGTTGTTCAATTTGAGACTCTCTTCAGAACACGTAGTTGTTCCAAGACATGATTATAATATGTCTGATATTCATTGATGAAGTAATGATATTGTAATATTGACAGTTGTATTAAGAATCTCATTGGTAGATATCGAGGAATTATATATACTGGTTGAAGTTGTCGAGGGATATAAGAATGACTTGGAGGACGTTCAGGTGATTGCTCTTTATATTGTGTTGAAGGAGGTGTATAATGAAATAATGAATCCATATCCCATCCAGTTTGTTCGCTTGCATCATAAGAAGATGTAGTTCTTGTCCAATCGTTTTGAGTGTTATAGTTTGTCCAACAGAATCACCTCCATAAGAACTATAATCATAAGGATCTCTAGGGTCATGAATACTTGAAGAGTCAAGTAAGTCTAACAAAGATCCTCTTGTATGACTGCTCCAAGAATCCATGATCCTCATCTTGTGTAGCATGTGTGAAGACATCCTTCCCTGTAAATGGGTTAAGTAGCCTATCTCTCTCTCTGTTCTTGTGGCTCTTCTGTTGCAGGTGGGGTTACATCTCTATTGCCATTATCATCGTCGTCTGGTGGTTGTGTGCCATCATCATATCTGTGCTACTGTCACCCCTTAAGTCTGGAGTATGTCCACGAGAGTGTCCTGATGAGCTCATATATTCCTCTACGTTAATGTCCATTTTAGTAGCAATTTTAGAAGATGGTCTACCTTTTTCTTCATTTAGAACTGATTCTCTAGTTTCTTGTAATCATTGAAGTATTAGATCATCATCTTCGTCCTTGTTATAAATATATGCAAGATCTATTGGGTCCATGTAATCTTTTTCTTCTCCTTCTTTATTATGTTTTATTCTTAGCCACATGTTATAATGCACAAATATCAAATTATTCAATCTTGCAGTGCTTAATATGTTTCTTCTCTTTGTATGAATTAGGTTGAATGTACTCCAATTTTGTTTACAACCAGATGCTGCTGCTCTTAGAGATAAAACATTTACAGTAATATTCCTCAGATTTGGAGCATTTGTTTCATTTAACATCCACCATTCACCTAAAATATGATATTTATTTATTAACTATATTATGAAATAATATTATGAAATAAAAGAAATGATATTAAAAATATTACTTGGAGTCATTGTATCACGAGAACGTATTGTATGAGGTTCTCTAAATGACATAAGTTCATCTCGAAAGTACTTCATTTCATTGAGAACTTGTATTTGGACATTGACATTAAGTTCTATTTTTTTGATCACATCTTTAACAGATGCTAATAAATCAGTACGACTATCAAGTTGATGACTGTACTGGAACCGTGGATTCAAATAATATACTACATTAGAAAAAAAAACTTATTTAGTAAATAATTTTATAACAAATGAAATATAATGATGAAAATTATGAATGTTCATGTTAAAATGCTTATCAGCTCCATGTAGAGGATGAAGAAGTATGTTAGACCATCTGTCATCTATAATTTTGAGATATGTCTTAGATGATCTGTATGCTGCATCAGTCACAACATCCTTCATCAATCTCATCGCCTCATATAAGAAACCTATAGTAGGTTTCTTATCACCATTCACTAATCTAAGGACCTTTGAAACTGGTGCTATAATATGTACAATCTTTCGATAATTTTCCCAAAAATATACATTATTTATAATTGAATTTACTCTTCTACCAATTGGACTTTTATTCTCGTGGTATTTGTACCATTGTGGCGAATTAAACATATACTTCAGTCTATTTTTTCGATCAATCATACTTTGGAGAGCAATATAATTTGTTACAAATCTGGTGACTCCTGGACGAATCAAATCACCACCACAACATTCGGGTGATCTCATTAAAGTTAGTAAAAAAGAGTGGTTGTAAATGAAATTTGTTACAACCTTTGTATCTCTCACTGTCTTTTCCACCAACTTCGTCTTCCCAAAGTCCTTAAGTATTAAATCAATACAATGAGCTACACATGGTGTCCAATATATGTCATACTTTCTCATAATTTTAGAGTCAGTCTTTTTAAAGTTACTTTCATTGTCAGTTACAATCTGCACTATATTTGCTACTCCTATTTGTTTAATGATTTCTTCCATTTGCTTATATATGTACTTGTAATTTCTGATAACACCAGAAACATCAATGAACTTCAAGAAAATTGTACGACCATCACAATAAACCATGAAGTTGATGATTTGTTTCTTTGTGGTACTTGTCTAACCATCACATATGGCAGTCACCCAATAGACTGACTATTGTTGTTTCAAGTCATTAATGTAAGTTTCTAATTTTTCCTTCTATATTTGTTGATGATCTCATACTCAACTGGTGTCTTTACTCTACACCTTTTGCTGCAACATCAAGCATATGCTACAGATAAGGTTCCTTTGCTGTTTTTGCAGGGATAGTATTGAAAAACATATATTTTGCTACAACTTGACCAACTTTTTCCTTAATATTTCCAAACATGTCTTTAATTGTCTTCTGCTTTGAAGTTTCTTTTCTAACTGTAGCTGCATTTGGATTGTCGTATCTTTGACTATATATTGTGAACATTTCAGCAATGCCTTTACCTTTATCCTTTTATGTCATACTACTGTCACTGTCACTTCCACTTCCCTTGTAAGTTTAGATACCACCTGTTCTATGAAATCTTTCAATTTACTTTCTATGCATTCTTCATTTTTAGATTCCATTATTGATCTTCTATACATTTCTCTGTCCTCTAAAGTGTTACAGTCTACAGGATAAACTATATCGTCATCTGAATCCAATATAGGAATAGTACCAGAAGTATCCTCATTGAAGAGAATCTTGTTGAACATTTCTTTTTTTCTTTTTTTTGTCACTTTTCTTTGCTTTAGTGTCCTTTAATAGTTCTCTCATTTGAGCAGAAACTACAGATAGACACGATTTACACTTAGCTACATTACTATATGTACCAGCAAGGTGGTGTTTTAATCTTGTTATTCTTTCACTTTTCATTTGCTTGTCACAATATTTACATTGTGTTTTTTGTCTATCATTATTAATAGGATATCTATGCAACTAACCTGGATCATCTGATTTAGCTGCCCTAACATTACTACGACCTCCATTACTTTCAGATTCTGAGGAATTTGACATTATGAATGCTGAAAACAAATGATAGTTGTCATTAATTTAATGAAATAATGCATTCAAATATTTTCTACATGTTATAGTGGTTTCTACAATCATTTCTGATTTTTGTTCATATTTTCCTAATTTTTTTAATTAGTTATGAAATATGCTGATTTTTTAAATAATTATAAAGAATTACTAATTTATATAATTATATATCAAACGATTAACATTAAGATTCAAAATAATAAAATAAACTTGAAAAAAACCTTAGATTTATAGAATTATTATGTTAAAACTATCGTGATGAATGGAAATTGTATTAAGTTCATTCTTTATTTTTAACTAATTACGAAATTAACATTAAAAATCCTTAAATAAACATAAAAACATTGTTGATTTTATAAAATTGAAATAAACATTATTTTTTAAACTTGAGGAGTAACTATTGAAAAATTACAAAAGAAAATTTAAAATAACAAACACAATTCTATGTATAATCACATGAGTTATAACTTATAAAATAACAAATAAAATTTTACACATGAATTATTAATAACATAAAATAATATTTTTTTAACATAACATAACTTAATAATATAACATAAGTTAATAACTATTATCAAAACCTATTTTACAAGAAAGGACAAAAAAAAATAGAATGCCATATATTAAAAAAAAATAAAAGTTAATAATAATAATATTCACATGCCATATCTTAAACAAAATGCCATATATTTAAAAAAAATAAAACTTAATAATAATAATATTCACACGCTATATATTAAACAGAATGCCATATAACCTATTTTACCAAGTTTAATAATAATATTCACATGATACTGAGTGTCTTAAACTTGGGTCTTCACATGCCATATATCTCACGAGGGGAGATGTGAGCATGTGCCTCCTCCATCTTCACATGTCATATATTAAAAAAAGAAAAAGGGACGGCAAAGATGAGTGGAACCCACAAAAAAAAATGACGAGCGAAGGAATCCTGGTTGTGGCAGATCGAGCGAGATTGACGAAGGTTGGAGCAGACGACATAGATCGACGAGGCAGACGGCATAGGAGGGCGGACGGCGTTGGACGGCGAAGGTGGACGGCAAGAGAAGCTTGACAGCGAAGGCGGACGAGGTAGGCAAGGGTGGATGACGCTAAAGTCAGTTAAACGACGGCTGGAGAGGAGATGGGAGAACCGAAGATGGCGATGCGATGCTTTTAAAGCTATGTCGTTCATGTCGACTTATGGCGAAGGTGTATCGGTCGACACGTGAAGTTGGACGGTAGAAAAAAACCAAACATCTACTGACATACAGCGATGCTACGACATAGATTGAAATATCGCTCGATAAGAGGTAAGTCGCGACTTACCCTAATATGCCGTTTCCCTCCCTTTAGCCATTGATATGTGTCGGAGATATTTCACCGACATGCACTGACATTTGTTTCTATGGTTGGGACATTCATTGGATTAATCTATTAGACTGTACCTCATATTATTTTGACCGAATTTCTTTTCTTTTCTATTCAAGACCTGAGAATGAAACATGTACCTTAGTACAACCAATAACATGAATTTAGCTTCATAATGTGTTTCCTCTTTAGTCAGTGCACTTCTTTAATGTGCTGTTTTGTTTTTCTATGATACTCTGCTTGCTGAACTCATTCCTTTCTACTTCTATTTTTCAAGATTCACTGGATCGTCAGCTTTGTACAGAAGTAACTTGCTCGGATGCTTTGACTTGGTAATATATGTCTCATGATCTTTTATTGTGCTATACTTGATCTTTTGAAACAAAAATCACAGCAAAATTGCTGATTTGGCTACTCTTTTTCCTCCAGTTACGATTTGGCTATTAACAAATTGGTGGTTCATAAAGTCATAGTTGATTTGAAATTTTCATCCTGGCTGATTTTAGTTCATTAACACCCAAAACAAATCTTGTATGATGATCTGCCTTCTTGTAAGAGTTGTACTCTGTTATTTTGTATATTGTATTGATGCTCTCCTCTTCTTGATGATACTAAGTTCAGGCCACCTAGATTTTTATGGTGGCAGCACTACTTTTATTTCAGGTGAAACTTTTATTTACTGTAATCATCAGAGTTTGTTGTTTACTGTAACCAATATAGTTTGTTGTTTGCTCATGATTCACTGTCTAGACAACCACCAAATGATTCCTTGAGGCACAACTACACCAGTTTTTTGCATTGCTGACCATTTCAATCTAGATGTATTCACTGCTTTTACTGTTGCTTACCACTGTTTTACTGGCATTTTCGTCCAATATTTCTTCAGAAATTATTGTTAATTGTATACCTTGTTTAGCCAGTAATGTGGTGAGTTGAATTAGTGTTAATTGTATCTGGAACTTTGTTGTTGTCCAAGGAATTATGGGGGAAATATACCAAACTAGCCAGATATGCCACTTATTTCTTACTGTATTACTGTATATCATCTGTTCTTGAGCATGATGAGGAAATCTGAAGCCAAGAAAATACTACTTGTGTTTCTACGAATGAAGACACAACCTTCAAGATTTGGGTTTCGAGTTCCTTTGATATGATTTATTTATGCACGTTAGGTGGTTGCTATAATGTGTCGCAATGCGACAAGAAATGTGCTCTTGCCACATGTTTTTATGCTTTGCTCATCCAGAGCTTATCCATTTTGTCGTGCCAGCATCTCTGGCTGTGGTTCTTCTCCATCTTTCTTGGCATACATATAAAATCTTATCCTTCATATATTCAGAATCTTTTTGTGGATATTTAAGGAATACGCTACTTTCCACTTATATTGAATATAGGACTTAATGAACACTACACTACACATACATGCCTCCTGTAGCCCACGAGACCCGCCACCTACCAGATTGCCAGATTGCACTTCCACATCATTTCTTGTCATTTGGATGATGCTGAACGGCTTGTTCAGGAACATCGAGCTTATTCCAGCTTTATCTTTCAGTTAAATCAACGTACAAACATACTTCTAATTCTCCAAAAAAGATGTTGCCTTTTTCTTTAGCCTCTATCAATCATTCCAGTTCAAAGATAATTGCTATGATGTTTGTTGGAAACAGGAGGATCACAAGAAGATTAGTTACACCTGGTCGTCATATTCGTTCAAGTGAACAGATTCATTTAATATCCAGGGGCGGCCAGGTGCCTTTTAGGGGGTCAGCCGATCCCATTGGAGTTTTAAAAAGATAAATGTAAAGTATGGAAAGTTTATCTTTAAAAATGTATGTTTTTTTTTTTTGAAATCTATAGATTTATAGTTTCTCTCTAGAGATTCGAACTTAGGAGGAAGTGTGGGTTTCATTCCCTTTGGTTAGCTGTATCATGGCAGTTTACATGCATATTTTTCAGTTTGGTGTATTTATTTTTGATCCTAATGTATTAATTTTCAACCTTGACAAAAAGATTACGTACTTTATTTATAGAAGTATACTTTTCTATCAATAAAATTCTGTTATATAATTTCTTGTTGAAAGTTTAGACTCTTTGATTAAATAATTGTCTGACGGTACTGATGGATTGCTAGTACCGCCACTGTTTTTATATGTTCCACTGAAGTCAAAAGAAACCGAAAGGTAGAAGAGAGATCTACTTATATGATCGCAATATAGGTAATTCATTGTTTAAGATCATTCCAGAAGCTTAAAACTTTATTATAGGCATCACTGTCTTGCATGGAAGAAGGAAGGGAAGGTGCACTTCCCAATCATATAATTGATAGCGTTGTCATTGTTTAAAGTTGATCACCCACATCTAATGCTCATTAATTCATCAAGCCAAGAGCTAAATGTCAACATGGACGTAGAAAGAGCACTGTGTCACACCTTTTCTCCTTCAATACTAGAGAATTAAGTGTGCGATATTGAGTTGGCTGAAACGCATAATTTTAGTTCAGCTTCTCTGGCATGGTTGTACATCGTTAATCACTTGGAGAAGACCTTACGCACAAAGTCAGGGAGGAAGGCTTAACGTACTCTCTCTTTTACTCTCTCTTTTGTTGTGTTCTTCTTCCTCTCTACATGTGTATATAGATATGGACACACACTCATGCAATTATGTCTATAATTATTTATAATCAATTCAGTTCATTACATGTATGTTAAAGCCTCTATTAATGTTCCTTGACCGTAATGACTTCTTTGACTTATACATATTTAAGTGTCATTAAGTTTCATTATTTGTACACACTAATGTACATTGATTTTTGACCTTAATCTCTACAATAAAGTTCGCACATCTTAGCACTATTATTCCCAAGCTCATCATGTCTATGCATTGAAGTTTCATTACTTATGCTTGACCACTTCCCATTGACTCGTGCGTGAGCCTTGAAGTTTCTTTACTCATGCACACTTAATGTGCCTTGAAGCCTTTTCATTCATTTGTGATCAGTGCATGGTCAATGTAGTGCCTGGTCAACACACACATGACTCGTGACTCTCCTTGATTACGTACGTCCTACCCAACCAATGTTAGTGCATGGTCATGCCTTTGTATATGGTCTGCTTTGTTGAGTTGCGCACGTCCTACGTATAGTCACTTGAACCTTAATCGTTCCTTGTACGTTGGTCTGTGACATGACACTCCTTTCATGCTTGCATGCAAGATTTAGTTCATGCATGCACCTCCTCATGCAAACCACTCTTGGCTGGAGATGAGGGATTTGGCAATCCTCCCCCACCTAACTCGTCGTCATTGACTTGAGGAACTTGACGGTGACAAATTGAAGAACTTGACGTCTGACCCTCACGTAACTTCTTTTAGTGGTTGTTCCTCTCATTGCATTAAGTAGAATGTATTCTGTTTGTACCTCCCAATGCCTTCAATGTGTCGGTCTAGAATTGTCTTCGTCTTTTTGTCAAATGTCGTGTGCACTTGAGGTGGGACATGAAATGACTTGCTCCGTGTTGGATCCTCATGGAACTTCTTCAATAGACTCACATAGAAAATACGATGCAATCTCAATCTTACTGGTAAATCAGTTTGTAGGCAAGATTATCGACTCTTCTCTCTATTATGAAGGGACCCTCATAACATTGTACTATTCCTCGATGTGCTATTGTCCTTCTTACTTGTTGCATCACATGAGGTATTAGTCCTAACAATACCTTATCTCCTGCTTGAAACTCAAGTAGGTGTCCATGCGCATCGGTCCACCATTTCATATTTCTTTGTGCCACTATGAGGCTATTGCACACCTCCTCTATGCACTCCTGGTAATTGCATGCAAGTTGCGTTGTTGCTAGACAGTTGCTGTCGACGTGCTTCACCGCTTCTAAGGGTGTTAATGGTTGGCACCTTGTTGCTAGTTGAAATGGGTTATTCCCTGTTAATGAGCTTGTGTGTAAGTTGTGGCAGAATTGTGCTAAGTTAAGTAGTTCTACCTAGTTTTTCTTATTTGCAAGTACAAAGTGCTGCAAATATTCTTCAAGTATCGCATTGATGCGCTCTGTCTGACTATCAGTTTGTGGATGGTTAGTCATTGAGAATTTCAACTTTGTGTCAAGTTGTGTGAACAATGCTTGCTAGAACCTCTCTATGAATTGTGCATCACGATCATTAACAGTATCACTCGATGCCCTTCACTGTTTCACAATATTCTTCATGAACAATTTGGTTGTCGTCTCTGCTATGCATTCCTTGGACATTGGCACAAATGTTGTATACTTCAAGAACCTATCCACTATCACCATGATAGAAGTGAATTCGTCTACCTTTGGGAATCCGATGATGAAGTTCAAAGATAAACTCTCTCATGAATCATTCGATATTAGCAGTTGTTGGAGAAGACCTGTCCCCTTGCATTTCTCTGTTATGTCGAGTTGACACACGATGCACGTTTTCACATGGAACTCAACATCTTGTTTCATTTGGGGCCAGTAGTATCCTACATTCAACAATGTGAGTGTGGGCTTGATTCCAAGGTGACCCACTCATGTTGAATCGTACATCTCCTTCAGTAACAACTAGTGCAAGCCTCCGGACTTGGGTATGTAGGGTCACCTACCCTTTGTGTATAGGACCCCCTTCTGAATCCAGAAATGCTTCACAATTCCCTCCTTTACTTGCTTTAAGAGTCGGACAGTAACGTTATCACATGCTGTCTCGTCCTGAATATACTCAAGAAGATCTCCCATATTGGTGCTAAGTGTCGCTACAACGTGCGCATTGATAGTGCTTTCACCTTTGCCACCCACACAACTTAGTGCATCTACAACATGGTTGCTCTTGCTGGTTTGTACTGAAGGGTGAAGTTGAATTCTACGAGGTAGTCTTGCCATTGTGCTTGTTTAGGTATCAACTTCTTTTGTCCTTGGAACATGAAGTGGCAACATGAGTTGTGTGCACCACAAAATGTACCTCGAGCAAATAGTGTCGCCACACTCTAAGGTAATGCATTACGGTTGTCATATCCTTTTCATGCACGAAATAACATCTTTTCTGTGTCACTAAGCTTTCTACTCATGAAAGCAATCAATCTTCCTTATTGCGTTAACATGCCATCGATGGCGTAATTTGATGTGTCGGTCCACACATCGAATGGTGCCTTGAAATCAGGTAGTCTTAAAACAAGTTTTGCCACCACTACCCTCTTCTGTGCGTCAAATGCCTCTTGGAATGATTTTGTCCACGTCCATGATTGATCTTTCTTGAGTAAATCCGTGAGTGGCGCAGTAAGTTTAGATTAACCATTTATAAACTTATGGTAATAGTTGGCAAGGTCAAGAAATGAACGTAATTCTACAACTTTCTTCAGCCCTCTCAGTCTGTGATAGCAGTCACTTTCTTTGGGTCCATCTCGACTTCACATCGTCCAATGATATGTCTCAACAAGTCAATCTCTTGTTGTGCAAATACACACTTTTCGAGCTTGAGGTAAAACTTGTGCTCTTGTAGCTTTAACAAAGCTTTTCTTTAGTGACTTACAGGACTCTCTAAAGAGTTGTTATACACTACAATATCATCAAATACATTACTACAAATACATTAATATACTTTGAAAAAAAATTATTCATCAAATTACAAAATGTAACTGAAGCATTGGTTAAGCTAAACAACATAACAAAGAACTCAAATGACCCATAGTGTGTCATACAAGTTGTCTTGGGTTGATCTCCTTCTGCTATACGCACTTGATAATAGTCTGATCTCAAGTCCATCTTGACGACACAACTTGTGCTCTCCAACCTGTTAAACAAATCCTTGACATTGGGTATGAGATATTTATTCTTTACCATAACCTTATTCAATGCATGATAGTCTACACACAAGCATAACGTGCCATCCTTCTTCCAGAAAAGCACAGGTGCATTATACAGTACCTTATTGGGTTTGAGAAGTCCCCCTCAATCAATCCCTTGAGTTTCTTCTTCAACTCCTCCAAGTATACTAGTGGCACTCAGCAAGGTACTTGCGTTGGTGGCATTGAACTAGGCAAAAGTTCGAATGTGGTGATCCACGTCGCAGTGTGGTAACTTTAAGGACAACTCATTAGGCATCATGTCTTGGAACCCATCAAGCAACTTAACCAGTTCTATTGGTAAGGCCTCATGCCTTGCGCTTGGTGCACTCACCTCGGGCATGGTTGCAACGTACGTTGCCTTCCGTTGCTAGAGGCTATCGCGCACTTGTAACGTCATGAGCACCATTGTCTCATCCCATTCTTGAGATACATGCACAAAACAATGTGCATATTCATTGTGAATCATTAAAGGGTAAGATATTACTACAATCTTCGACTTTCTCATGAAGTCAAGGCCTAGAATAATGCAGAAATCATTGAGAGGCATGACAACGAGGTCATAAGACCCGTACCAGTCCCTCATTTGCACTATGGTCGTAACAACCCCATGGGTGCATTTTGCCATTGAGTGACCTTAACGCTACTCTCTGAGCCTTGCGTAATCGAGGGTAGAAAGTACGCAAGCTCATCATTTGATAGGAAGCTGTAACTTGCATATATGTCCACCATTGCGTGCACCGATTAGTTGTTAAGGATGATGTTAATGTACATCAAACTTGGTATCAGAGCATTAAGGTCATTGGATCCAGATTTAAGTGAAGATGGAATAGGCAGATGCAACTGTAAAATCTTGTTTTGAATTATAATTGTAGTATAAGAAATTTTAAGGAAGAAATTTGTTTTAAGGAAGATAGATTGTAAGATTCCTGATTTTTTTGAATTTGAAATTATAGATATAACAAGATTTGATTTAGATTTGAATCAAGAATATTTAAATTGGAAGATTTAAAGGATTAGATTTATTAGGATCATTTTATTGTAAATTTAGAAGTTTGTGTATTTGCGTGTATTTGATGTAATATATATATATATATATATATATATATATATATATATATATATGATGAATAAGATTGGATTAGAATGCACAATAGGAGTTTGTATTGATTTAGATAGACATAGTTAACGAGCTAGGATCCAAATATGCTCGTGGAATCGGATTGTTACAGAGTCTTACATTCAATAAGGGTCCATGCAAATATATATAACACGCCACATCCCTTATCATCCAGCACGCATCCTTGTGCTTGCTATTGTCGGCTTGACTTCTTTCAGTCTTTGCCTTGCCTTTTGATTTCTTCTTCTCTAATGGCTTGGATTCCACCATAACGCTCAAAGAAGTCTTAAAATCAACAAGTGCGTCAACTGTAATCAACGTGGATTGTAAATCCTTGACACCTTAGCGTCGTAACTCTAGTTACGTCAAACTCTACAATCTACTCAAAAAGTTGTAGACACGTCCTCTTCTGCCGTATCGTTGATCTCAAGTATCAACGAATTGAAATTCTTAACATACTCGCATACAATGTTGATATGCTTGAGTTGATGTAGTGATTCACTCTATCTAGACAATCACCAAATCATTCCCTGAGACACAACTACACCTGTTTTTTGCATTGCTGGGCGTTTCAATCTAGATGTAGTCACTACTTGTACTGTTGCTTACCACTGTTTTACTGGCATTTTCGTCCAATATTTCTTCAGAAATTAGTGTTAATTGTATACTTTGTTCAGGCAGTAATGAGGTGAGTTTGATTAAAGTCTATCTGGAACCTTGTTATTGTCCAAGGAATTATGGGGGAAATGTATCAAACTAGCCAGACGTGCTTACTTATTTTTTACTGTATTACTGTATATCATCTGTTCTTTAGCGCGATTAGGAAATCTGAAGCCAAGAAAATACTACTTGTGTGTCTACGAACGCAGACACAGCCTTCAAGATTTGGGTTTCAAGCTCTTTTGATATAATTTATTTATGCACGTTAGGTGGTTGCCGCAATGTATCACAATGCAACAAGAAATGTGCTCTTGCGGTATGTTACATGCTTTGCTCATCCAGACCTTAACCAATTTGTCACGCCAGCATCTCTTCAGTATCTCCGGCTGTGATTCTCCTCCATCTTTCTTGGCATACAGATAAAATCTTATCCTTCGTATATTCACAATCGTTTTGTGGATATTTAAGGAATATGCTACTGAACTTGTGGGAATTAATGAACACTGCACTACACATAGCATGTGGACCACGTGACAACCGTCATCTACAAGGCTGCCAGATTGCGATTCCACATCAATATTTCGAGTCATTTGGAAGATGCTGAACTTCTTGTTCAGGAACATCAGGCTTATTCCAGCTGAATCTTTCAGTTATGTCAACGTACATACGTACCTCCAATTTTTCGAAAATGATGTTGGCCTTTTCTTTAGCTTCTAATAATCATTCCAGTTCAAAGATTATTGTTATATTGCTTGTTTTTTGGCTATGGTGAGTATTATTAGATATTTATCTTAAGAAAAAAATTCGAAGGAAATCAAGGGTCCAGAGTGTGTAATATAAAACACAGAAAAAACAAAGATAATGTTCATGACATAAGTACAGACCAACCAGCGGAACTGTCAATATAAGTTCAACTATCATAAAAAACTATTAACACTACTGCCCTATGTCTTTAGCAGCAGCAGCATGTTGTAAGATGGAATCAGTAGAGGGTGGAGGAGCATCTGAAGAAGCTGTATGATTCTCATTTCAAGTAACTTTCATAGAGGTTAATGAATTCCTTAGATCATCCTTCTCAAACCATAGTAAAAGAGAATCTAACCATTGTCCTATTAATCCAATGATATCGGAAATAATAATATAAGAAGGTTTAAAAGAACCACGAAAAATTCTGCTGTTTCTTTCTTTCCAGGTTACTCAAAGAATAACTTGAATCAAAACAAACCAGCCGCAGTAACTTAAATAAAATTTAAGCGCAGGCTTATACTGAAATAAGTAGCGCAGGTTGTAAAAGCCAGGATATAAATGAGAATATAAGAAAAACTGTCAAATCTGAGAAACATATTCACAGGATATAAATAAATGGTTATTAGTTTCAACATTTAGGTTGCAGAAGATACAGTTTGGTAGGCCAGTCCATCCTCTTTTTGTCAAGTTCTCCTTAGTAAGATTCTTATTGTGAATAACAAGTCATGAAAATAATTTAACCTTGAACGAGACCTAGGTCTACCATTTTTATTCTAAGAGATTGAATCTTAATCCATCATCATTTAAAACATTGTAACAGGATTTAACAGAGTAGTTAGAAAAAAAAAATAAAGATCTAAGATATGACATCCCTCTCCAACCCCAGTGTTATAATGCTGGTTGGAAACAAGAGGATCACAAGAAGAATAGTTACACATGCTCGTCATATTCGTTCCAGTGAACAGATTCATTTCATATCCAGTGCCAGTGCCAGTGCCAGGTGTAAGGTATGAAATAAAAAATACATGCATATTTTTTTGCCATGGTGTATTTATTTTCGATCCTGTATTAATTTTCAACCTTGATACTATCAATAAAATTCTGTGGTAGTCTATTTTCTTGTCGAAAGTTTTGAGCCTTTGGTTAAATAATTTACGACTTTACTGCATTGACTTGCCGGTACCGCCACTGTCTTTATATGTTCCACTGAAGTTAAAAGAAACCGAAAGGTAGAAGAGAGATCTACTGATATGATAGCTATTAAGGTGAGCCCAAAAATGACACAGCCATTGTTTAACATCATTCAAGAAGCTTAAATACTTTATTATAGCTATCTATCACTATCATGCTTGGAAGAAGGGAAGGGAAAGTCCACTTCCCAATCTCATAATTGATAATGTTGTCATTGTTTAAAGTTGATCACCCACACCTAATGCTCATTAGTTTATCAAGCCAAGAGCCAAATGCCAACGTGGACGTATAAAGAACACTGGATTCATATCTGGAATCTTAGCCAACTAATGTGTGAGGACTGCTTGGGGGATAACCAGCTTATCCATTGATCCGAAAGTCGTCGTTGGGTACATAAAATAAGTCGTGAGGAGCTTTGGAGATGAGTGCTAGGATCAAACCTAGCGTTTGGGAATGATGATTAAGCTGCATTTGTTTTATTCCGCGTTTAAAGTTTCTATATCAGACAGCGGAGGAGTCGTGAAAATGTTGGGACCTGGGATACATCATGCATGTTTATATTTTAGAATCACTATGAAAAGAAAAGTTGCCTTTTGCAGATGGCAAAGATGGTGCTAATGATAATTGTGAAATAGATACTATGCGTAGACACTTTAATTTTGAGTTCATTTGACAACAAGTTCCTCCAATTGATGCTTTAGTCGCAACCACCAACATCCTAGCCCATACAGATCCTAATCATACCCACACTAGCCTACTTGACTTAGTAAACCACTAAAACCCATTAAAAATTCACTGAAAAACAAATAAAATACTTAATCCAGCGAAAATCTACCTAAAATCCCACAAAACCCTAATAAAAACCCTAATCAATCAAATCCACTTAAAAATTAAACAAAAACCCTAACTTAAATAAAATCCAATCAAATACACCTAAAAATCAAACAAAAGCCCTAATTAATCAAATAAAAA
>JAMKQA010000496.1:0-33299 GCA_024699735.1 Posidonia australis
TTGCCCCCCCCCCCCCCCCACCTCTGTCGTCGGAAAACGGCGACGGCAGGGCACGGAGGAGCTTCGTTTGCCAAGGGATCACTTTGGATCCCTTGGAAACACTCCGGGATGAGAAGGAGGGCCTAAAAATCTATAAATCAGACAATTAGAGTGATCGGGGATGTGTACCTGGTTGGAGACGTGTCGTCGGAGCTCTGGGAACGACACTGGCTCTCTGCTCCTCTGCTTCATGCTCTCCGCTCAGAATTCTCTCCCTCTCGTCACTGGAATCGCTGGCTCTCTTCTCCCTTTGCGGTGGAAAAGAAAAAAAATCCCTGAATCCCTGGCTCTTCCTCCCCTTTTATAGGCGAACGGAGAATGGCGACCCAACCCAATAACCAATCCTAACATACCTAACAACCCACTAGCTAACTAACTAACTCACTAACTAATCGAACACTCCCCTAACAGAAACCCGAACCGTTGTCTCCCTACTGTCTCCTTGCTCGCCGACAAGGATCGACGGCGGCTTGTTCATCCGGCGGCTGGCCCAGTGGCTCTGGCTGCTCTGGCTTGCGGTGGCTTGTGCTAGAGGAGCGTGGCTCAATGGCTGGTGAGTCTAGTAGGAAGAGATGGGTTCAATGGCTAGATTTGAAGAAAAATGGTGTGATGAAAAGGATGGGTTGAGGAGTTGTTAAAAATCAGTGAGTGAGGAAGATAAATGAAAATGGAGAAGAAGAAATGGGGTGTTGGGTTTGAAGAAAAAAAGAAAAGAAATGGACTGAATTGTTATGGGCCTTAATGGACCTATGTGGGCCTTGTGGGCCTCCATGGGCCTAGTGGGCTTCAATTGGGCCTAATGGACATTAATGGCCACAAATGGACTAAATGAGCCTAAATAGGTCTTGTGGGCCCAAGTGGACTCAAATAGGGTTTAATGGGCCTATGTGGGCCCCCATGGGCTTCCATGAACTAAATGGGCCTTATCAGGGTTCAAGCTCAGCCACCACATCCTTATCCTGCAAAATTGGGAAAATTGGGGTGTCTACACCCACCAAGTCGACCAAAAACAACATGACCATCTAAGGACCCACTGAGTCATCCAAAGATTAGAACACAAACCTAAGGACCCACCGAGTCATCCAAAGATTAGAACACACACCTAAGGACCCACTAAGTCACCTAGAGATGGCAACACACATCTGGAAAGCCTTACGCTTCACCCAAATGTGATAACAGGAGGATGGAGTTGTAGGCATCCTCCCACATCGACACCAACAACCCAGACAAACAACTAATGACGACCACAAACTACCAACAACAATGAACACCAGCAAGAATAGGCAGCAAACAAACAAACAGGCAAACAATCAAACAACAAGCAACAACAACCATGGAGGGTACGCTAGAGGTAGACAACTACTGCACCCTGCCCTCCATAGCAAAATACCAAATTGCCTAGCACTAGGTGGTGGCTAACCCTCTTAAAGGAAAAACACGTCCTCTAGTAATAGATGGAGGGTGCTTAACACCCTTAAAAGAATAAGGCACCTCCTCAACAACGCCCTGCCTCCTTGGAAGCATAGCACACCAAGTAGACCAATACCCTCAGTAGACGTGCACAACTCTAGGCAACCTGACTCACCAAACCATGTGCACCACAGGGTCTCCTACCCTTCCAACCAGCACAGAGTCTTGCCCAGAAAATAACCACCACCACACCCACGGACAACACAGTGCTTAATCTATGCAAAACTCATTGGCAACACCACACCATGCTCCATGAGGTTGAGGAATCCCAGCAAACTGCTCCATACATGCGAACGCCGCTTCACGCTCCACTCCCAACTGCTACCTCCAAAGCAACTCCACCAAATCGGCGATCACAAGAAATCAACCACTGGTAATCCTTCCAATGAGGGGTCAACATCCATTTCCAATCGAGAATGTAGACCATCACTCCCCATATTCCTCGTGGTCCTTTGCACAATAGCTTTGCCGAAACTGGAGCCAGAGCAGAAGACACTCCTCAATACCGTAAGCTAGAAAATCAATAAAATCAAGGTGTAGGAATGCATGATATGCAATCTACGGAATCACCCTACTAGACATCCCTAAGCTAGTACCCCTAGCTGGACTTAAGCTCTGATGCCAACTGTAATGACCCCCAAGTTGCTACTGTAGATATCCCATTTTCGCATTTTCTAGAGTTCACTTAGGATAAAAACCCTTGCGGTGTCCTAAATTACATGGCTAAGGAGCTCTAATCTTCTTCCAGATTTTTTCATGAAATTTCTATGTTTTTCCAAGTTTTTAATGCATCTATGTGGAATAAGATAAGGAATAGGGAAAAATACAAAAAGACAAGGAAGTTGCCATCTTGAGAGGCGACAAAACTAGTTGCCACATTGAGAGGCAACATGACTAGTTGCCACATTGAGAAGCAACTAGTCTCGTCGCCACATGAACAGGCGACGAAAATCCTGGATCTCTTTCTCCACATATTTTGTCATCCTGGGCTTTAATATAATATTTGGAATATTTATAAATGTTGTTATGATTTTTCTCATAATTATTATAATTTCTATAATTTTCTAATATTTAAATATATATGCATATCGTATAAATCATTATAAATGCCAAATTATTCTAGAAAATTATTAAATTCGGATGACTTGATAATTAAGATCACTTATCTTTATTTTTACCAAAAATGAGATTTAATGATAAGTTATCACATTTTAATGTTATAGCTTATATTTAATTCATGATAATGCTAAAAAATAAAGATAAAATCAAAAATATCCAATTAATTGCCAATCTATTTTAAATAAATACATCATTGATTTTAATTGAGTTTTTCTTTAAATTATTAAAGATTTGATTTTCAAATCCAATTTACTTAACTTTTTAAGTGGATTTTGAATTTGAAAATTAATTTAAAATATCTTCAATTACAAGCATGATTTTTCAGATTGATTTGGTCAATATTTGATAATAGATTCGTAGTAGATATTTTCTTATCTTAATTTTTTGCAAAAAATCCTTTTTAGACTGTTAGCGCCACATGCACCAGCGTCTAGCTTATGTGGCAGATTTGGTGCCAGCTAGTTGTCGATTCACCACGTGTGTGGAATCTAGGGTCGATCACCTAGTCGCCTCTATGATCGACGACTAAATAATTCTGTCACATGTCCCATAAGCGACTACATCTAAAAAATATTTTTTGCCATATTTTATAAGTTTAAACCTAGCCCTTGATCTATATCTCATCAATGACGAGATTTGGAGCCCCCAAATTCTATAAATAAACCCCCTAAGTCTTCAACCCAAAGGAGAGAACATTAAAAATTTCTATGAAGCCATTAGAAACCCTAGAGAGCTTAAGAGAGAGGGATCTTGAGAGAGAGAGAAAGAGCTTCCTAGCCCTTCCTCCATATCCAATCCTCTTTTCAAGTCTTAGATCCACTAGAGATCATTCTGTCAAAGCCAAAGTGCGTCTTCGGAGCTCTGTAAATCGGCCTCTACTTTCTTCAACCCCCATGTCAAGGCACCAAGGGTGAAGGGAGTTTCTTCATTTTTTTCATTATTTCGTCATAAATAAAAAAACTTGCATTCATATAATTGTTCATGGCATATGCATGTGGGGACAACCCCTGGTCAGTATTTTATTTCATTTATTCATGTTATTCATTGTTTATTTCTGTTACCATTTATTGCACTTAGACTAATCTAGATTTCTTTGTTTTTTTCGTTTATTTTGATGGGAAGGATATTACAAAGCACGAGGAAGCCGCTAGCCAGCATCTTGCCTCCGACCTAGTGAACTGAGAACCCATACAATCACAATCACCGCATCGCTTGTAGGCTTCTTGTCAGCTAGCTTCAGCAAATGACAAGTGGCTATCACAAAGGTTATCGAAGTACATGGAGAAACGACAACCTTCATCAACACCCCATAAAAAACCCATCCATATCTACCACCTAACCTAGCTACAAATTTCCATTTAATTATTTTTATCTTTATTGTTAGCCAACAATTACACTAATAATGCAGCTAAGGCTAAGTACTTTCAAACAGCAAATAAATCTACTAAACAACAGAAATAAAACTAAACTAACACTCACCTAGATTCCTGATGTGTGGTGGCGTGACTCCTCCTATATGTACTAGCAACCAATTGCAACTATCCTACACCTAACAAAACACACAAAACAAAGCACATGTGAGTGACCACTCAAAGGGTCACCCAACAAACACCCCCACCTAACAACTCGGCACACTACGCCGAGGAAACAGGCACATCAATGCCACAAGCAAACAAGCATAGGCACCCCCTAGATGCTGCAACACCAAACCCAGGTAGCTCACCACAACCTTGTAGGCAACCAAACTCAAAACCATGCCTTTAAAACCATTCTTTTCTTTTCCTTTCCAAAATCATGTGCATGTTCTTTCAAAATCTTTTATGCACGCTCGAGATGGCCACTCTTGCCAAATCAAGTCCAAAAGCCACAACAAAGCACAACTACAAAGCCTCTACTCTATACAACTTGGTTTCCTCTGGACCCAAGCACAACACCAAGCTACAGAGCCTTTGCTCCCAAAACAATGGAGCCATCGCTCCCAAAACACTACACCTCAACAGGCGCCAAAACTATGGCCTCCTCTAGGCCCAGAGCCTAATTCCTTGAACCAGGAGTTCGTACAAACCACAAGCACAAATAGTGTGTCGAACTTCCCGGCGCCAAACAGACAATACTAGCCACTCGTAGTCCACCGAAGCACAACCAACAGTGTCTATACTACCACAGTGAAGTCATCCTTTGCAGAAGCAATCACCATCCCATGATTCTCCCTCCTGGAGAACCCTCAACAAACCCAACCCCTCTTGGAAAGTTGGTCCTGGTCTCTCAGTATGCAACCTGCTATGAGGCACGTGTCCTACCTGCATTGACCCTCATAGGATATGCCACCTCACGGTGTCCTCGACACGGTGCTCAGGAGGGAGTCTTATACCTCTACACTTGATAACACTCGAGCTTCAGTGCTCACAGCGACAATAGGAGTATCATACCTCTATGCCATGTCATAACACCTCAACCTCGACCCCACAAATGACAGTCAAGGAGTGTCATACCTCCAAAACCCGATGAACACTTGTCTCAGTCTGTTGGTCCCCAACAAAAACAAAAAGTACCAAAAAACTCTTTCCAAACCATTTTCAAATGTGTACTTTTCTCTTTCTAAAACTCTCTTTTTGGAAAATATTTTCAAAAACCATTAAATATATTTTAAAACTCAAGAAACATTGTGCCCAGTAGTATTACGGAAACCAAAGGTCGAGAAACCATAAGCAAAACACAACCTCGATAGCTTCCCTGCCAGGCCTAGGCAAAAATACCTTAGGAGCATCTAGGTTTACAAGCACTACACTTAACCCATGACCACAACCCAAGAAAACACCAACAAAAGTGTCCTCTGAGTGTCCAGCTCACCCAAAAGACACCACAACCGAACAACCACAACTAGAACTCTATGCTCTAACGCCCAAGTGTAAGACACCTATTGGCTCATGTCTCTCGGGAGCATAGCCAGATTGGCTCAAACACCCAAACTAGTACCATTGAATACTCCATTCAGCGTACCACACACAAAAACCCACAAGCCCTATACCTAAGGATGCTATCATGATCCTGAAAGTCCAGTTTAAACTATCTGGGGAAAGCCTATTATTTCTAAATCATATCATCTTTTAGTTTACCCACAACCCAAGTGGACTTTTGCTAATTCATTTTAGTCAATCCCTAAACCATTCTACTGATTATCCTAATCATTTATATTCATTATTGATCAATCTAAGGGAAAACCCTCAAAATGCACTACTAGGTGTTGAATGTCGAAGAGGCAGCGTTCAACGTTGAACGTTGAAATCTAGGCATTCAATGATCCTAGCCCAAAAATCTTTTATTAAATCTTCCTAAGTATAATCCATTCTCTAATCATTTTATTAAGGGATTATTACCTAACTAATTAACATCATTAACGAATCTAAAATAACATGCAAAGCAGCCAAGGGTGTTAAACGTTGGAAAGTTAGCATCCAATGTTAAATGCCCCAAAGTTGGCGTTTAACACCTTGACACCAGATTTTGCAATAAACCCATTAAATCCTTGCATACATATATTCAAATCATTTAGGGTATCAAAATTGAACAAAAACACCCTTACTAACTACTACATGCAATCCATAATCCAAATTAAACCCCACTTAAGGGAAAAACACTAAAATAACACTCCAAGGTGTTAGATGCCCAAAACTAGATGTCCAATGTTGAACACCCCAGGCTAGGTGTTCAACACATTGAATCAGGAGGTTCAACTAGAGCCTTCCAATCAGGCAAAGAAAAACCCACCAAACGCTCAACCCATCACCACAGATGGATGGGGAGCCACGACACACATCCATGCATTCAAACAACCATTCAAAACGAAATTTAAAACATCTAAGAGGGTGTGTACCTTGCACCCACAAGATGGGCCAAATTGACAAGCTTTGTAGTGATCCGAAGCTCCCCAAGCACTCCTCTCCAAGCCTCGAGCACCCTCCAGCCACCAACCACCTTCGTAGGGACCCATGCTGCCATGAAAGCCTAGAATTGGGGTGCAACCACAAAAAGGAGAAGATGAAAGAAGAAGAGGAAGAAGGAATACCAAGGTCCGAACATGCCTCTCTCTCTATCTCTCTCTCTCTCTCTCTCTTGAGCTCCCCATGCACCCAAAGATTACCTTCACGCAGACTAGGGCGAGAGGAGGAGAAGGAGGGGAGAGTTCTTCCCGAAGAATAGAAATATATAAGCAGCAGCAACTCAGAGCATTAGATGCCATCGACCAAGTGTCCAACGTTAAATACCCACAAGTTGGCATTTAACAACCTAAGTCTCTAGTGTTGAACGTTTTGAATCTGGCATTCAATACTGAACGTCCCAACACTAGCGTTCAACACAGGAAGATGCTAGACCACCCAAAAACAGGTGTAGAATGTTGTTAATCCTGCGTTTAACATTAGACATAGCACTTTTAGTGTCCAACACCCCTAGAATCCAAATTAAATATCTGGCCTAATTGCTACCTAGAAAACTGGGTCGTTACAATAATAAAGAAAGAAATAAGTTAAATTAAAACTAATATAACTAAAAATTATCTCACCAATCAGCAATCATTCCATCTTGGCTTGTAACAGCCCAAAAAGCAACTACATGTGAATGAGTTATTTGGTCACCTTAAACATCAACAGTTTGTACAGGCAAAAAGACAACAAAAGCTTGTTGTATGGAATAATATATTGTTGCATCTCAAATAGATGATACAATTGGAACCATCAAATGAGCCAAAATAATTGTAAAACAAAAATGAAATCCATAATCTAAATATCCATCATTAAAATGACAATACATTAATAAATCTGCAAATTGAAATCATTTCAAATTAAATTGAAATCCACAATCTAAATGTTGATGTATTAAACTAAATTGAAGTCCACTTTCTAAAAATTAAGAAACCTAAACTATAAATAACCCAACATTTAAATTTCAAATATTTAGACATAACTCTAATTTAATGCATAATGTCTCTTTACACCAACATCTTCACTTCTTCAATAATTCAACTGGTATCAAGGAAAAGACAATACATATTAGATGAATATGTTCAAATTGGTAGAAGTGAAGTGTATACATATAAGAAAGTCATTAGCAATTCTATCATATAAGACAAATTACATACAGTTACATAATTACGAACCCATGCCACGTGATTTGAAGCTACATCACTTATGGTTTTCATATGCTTGTACAGTCTGAACAAAGGAGTAGACGAGTCGATGAAGGATTTAATAGTAACTTCACACCATCCAACTCCTAATGGACGTCCACCGACAACTTCATCTGGATTCTCACTTAAAAGAAAATCCTTTGCTACTGTACCTTTTCCTGGATAGGATAACTTGCATGATATACATTGCAACTACATTGATGAAACAAAATTAGCACTTGGATCCACATAACACGGCAATGCAAATAGTAATTCATGAAATATTACCATTCTATCTTTTGGAGGTTGAACTTGTTCTATGTTATATTAATTGGATCATTGGTAGGTTTTCTCTTAATGGCCTTCAACATTGATTATATTACTCAACTTTCACTTACAACATAACAACTTTATGTATATAAATATTTATATATGAAATATGTTTTAATAGAAAGAAATGCAACTTACCTCACTCCTCTTATGCAAAGGACGTAAACTAGATGTGTTATTATGAGGAGAAACCTCCATATCATTTCCCTATAGTGAACTCCCATAATCTCATAACATGCATGGATATATTATGTTTAAATTTTGAAAAATTAAATGGAAAAATGGATCATACCTCATGCGCCCTAGTTGAAAGACAATGTGACTTAGATGTATTTATGTTCGTACACGCCTCCGCACGAAGTATCTGTAGTAACCTCCATATTATAAATAATAAAAAATTATAAGAATTACAATCATTAAATATGCAAAAGAGAATCACCTTAGGAGACGGATCTGCATGACTCCCATTTGAAGATGTTTTGATGAAGATTCCTACAATACATTGTTGTTTAAGCTTAAGTGTTGGATTCTAAAAAAAATGAAGAAAGTACTAGCATATAATATTTTTACAAATAATATAGTCTATATACATTTAAGTAACTAATACCTGTTGCCTGGCAATTTTCTACAACATGTAATTCATTTTCTTTTCCATCTAAAAAAAATTTAATATGTTTCTTCCATTTCAAAAACTTTAAATCTCATGTCGTCCACTTCCTTAGGTAGTCTTTGATTTTAGATATCAACATAGAATTTGACGCACGTCTAGTTTTTGGACCCCATAGTTTCAATGGAGTTGGTCCATCTACTAAACCACGAACTCAAGCATGTCTCTTTTCCCCAAAAACATGAAAAGAATGTCATCTTTAGTTGCAACATCACTTTGTGTACCCTCTTGTTGTTGAGTTTGAAGTTCACGTATCTTTTCTTGTGTAAAATAAAAAAAACATAATGTGAAGTACTTCACTAAACTATATGTGCTATTGTATGTGTAGTGAGCTTACTATAATTGCAGCAAAGATGTTATTTAGAGGTTTGCCTTCCTTATTTGTAAGTGTTTGAATCCACAACTCATCTCGAGGTATAGGCATCTTCCTTTTCTTATTTTTTCCCACAGAGGCATGGAAAAAGTATTTAAACATAAACTCTACAAAGGAAAATATTAAAAGTACAAACTAATATATTCTTACTTCCATATATGCAACCTCAGCAAAACTTCTTGTCCCAAAACAATGTAGTGTTGTCAAATGTTGGCGATTTTCTGTATTTTTTGTAATGCCCCTACCTTGGAGGTACTACCTAAGCTACAGAGTATCACAAGCAATCACAATAATTACAAGCATAGTTAAAATAACTGAAGCTACCTATGGTTGACAACCTAGAGCTATTTGTGGATAGTGGCTCCAAGTCTCAGGCATCAGGACTGGACTGCACTCCAACCTTCACCTGAAAATCAAGAACACAAGCAAACAAAATACGCATGAGTGATATCTAAGTCACCTAGTATGTGCCCTACACACAAAAACCATGATAAAATAGCGAGAAAACACAAATCTGGATTATTACAAAATGTGGCTTTAAACTCATTTCAAATCATCATTCTTTTTCAAATATTTGGAATCTCTATCCAAAACTATGATCCTTAAAAATCATTTTCCTTCTCAACTTTTATGCATTTTTAATCCATTCATGCATTTTGAGAAAACCATATTCTCAACCAGATCCAGTCCAAAACCACAAGGCTTCACAAGGCTCAAAACAAAACCACACATTGGCTGGCAACTACTTTAAAATTACACTGTCCATTTATTGCTAGAATTTGACTAAAACCTTAAGCCAAAATGCCAAGTTTGATTCTAGCTCAAAATCACACAATTCATATTCAATTTCATTAGTGTTACCTTGATCAGAGATAACCGGATACACAAGCAGTAGGTGAGGACACTATTTCCCCTACCTTACTGCACTGCCACAATGAAGTTCCTTGTGCAGGTGGACATCGCCCCAGCCTATAGGCCCTAACAATTTTTTACATGCATGGGGATATGTCCTTTCCTAAGGTCCCATCGGTGACCTAGACACCCAAGTTCATATACCTAGGCGCAACCTACACTATCGGTGACCCAAACATCTAGGTATCATATCCCTAGGCTTAGCCTACACCATTTCATATCTCGGCAACTACGGTTGTATCTGACAATTGGTTCAATTCCAGATTGCCAACACCAAATCTTATGGATCCGTATTGGTAACTACGATTGTATTTGACAATTGGTTCCATTCAAAATTACCGACACCAAACCCACATGGCTCCGTAACACATAGCCATTCTCTTTTCAAAACATATGAGTTTTCTTTTCAAAACCATATTCCATTTCACATTTCACATATCATTTCATCCATTGAATCTCAAGCCCAAAAACCACATCAAATCACTCATTCTCATTTTTTAGTGGGTCTCATGCCCAAAACTCACATAAAACCATGCATTCTTATCTTCATCAGGTCTCATGCCCAAAAACCACACAAAGTCATCATTTAATCATAAACAAATCATTCCTCTTTCCTCCATGCCATCTACATGGGGTAAACATCACTAACACATGCTTAAAATATTATTAAAACCATGCTTTAATCATCATTATAAACCAACTTCATTTTGGGCTAGGGTTCTAATTCAGTATGTCGGCTAGGAATGGTCAACCAAACCTAGGATCTGTTCCCAGAACGATAGACCAAAATTCTTTCTAGTCATCCAAAAATCCCTAATCTGATAGATTGAAATATTTTGGTTGACCAAATCAGGTCGACATTCAGTTTTCCTAGTCCTAGAATGGAAGATTGGAGCCTTTCGGTCGATCAAACAGGGACTTAGGGCACCCTACAAAAGCAATTCTTTTCTGCGATTGCAAAAAACAAGCCCAAAAATTGGAGTAAGGGGCGGACCTATCAAACCACATCCAAAAATATTGATATAAACATGGGGTGTAGGCTCTTAATTTTACTACAAAACCCCTAAATCCATTACCAAAACCATTAAGCATGCATTTCCAATTAAAATCACAAAGGCATGGAGATCAACAAATAACACTATAGCATGCTTGGGAAAAACTCGTATAAATCCACGAAAATTCATCATAATCACCAAATCTCTACACATACACATCATGCATTCCATTCTAAGCATTTCTATCATTTTCCCATGATTTATCATGCTTTTATCATATTTTTATGCATATTAACTCATTTCCTAAAATAGAGGGATGGAGAAAAAAAAGGAGGTCGTGTACTCGATCTGAGCACTCCAACGACCTATTCACACCTCCAACAAGCTTCCTCCACCACACGGCGGCCTATGGACCTCTCGATCCTCTAGCACACACAACACACACACAACCTCTCTCTCTCTCTCTCTCGGATCCCAGCTCTCACAGCTTTGATTCTTTTCCTTCTTGTGCCTCTCCCCATGGTGCCACTCCTCCCCTCTTATCCTCTTCCGCCTCTACCACCTCCATGAATCTTGCCAATCCGCTAGCCTTCCACCAGCTCTGGCATGGAGGAAATTGGATGAGGTAGCTACGACATAAGGCATGGGTTGAGGGAGAAAAGAAGAAACTCGTGACCAGGCACTATGGGGTCCCACACACACATAGGAGCACAAAATGCCAGGAAGCCACACAAATCAGGGAACTAAGACAAAACACAGCCACATAGAGAGAGAAAAACCACAACAAACCACCAAAATAATTGGATTATCCATTAATAAATCATTTACTCAAATATTACAAATAATTCTATGATTTAAATAAAAAAAATGGATAATTAGGGGTACTATCTTTGGATGACTACTTCACACTCCCAGGTAGCCTCCGATTTACCATGGTGTTTCCATTTAACCAACACTAATGGAATCGCCTTATTCCTGAGGACTTGCTCTTTCCTGTTGAGTATCTACACTACACTCTCTATCAGAGACAGGTCCTCTTGCAGCTTCTCTGGCTACACGGGTATCACTTGGGATGCATCGACCAAACACCTCCTCAACATGGACACATGGAAGACGCTGTGCACATTAGCCAACTTTGGAGGTAAATCTAATCTGTATGCCACTTCACCAACCCTCTTGGTAATCTGGTACAGTTTGATATATTTGGGGCTCAACTTGCCTCTCTTCTCGAACTGCATTACTCCTTTGGTTGGTGACACTTTCAGAAAAATGAAGCCTCCCACCTCAAATTTCAAAGGTCTCCGCCTCCTATCTGCATAACTCTTCTGCCAACTCTAGGCAATCAACAACCTCTTCCTAATCAAGTCCACCTTACCTTTGTACTACTATACAATCTTAGGGCCAATAAGCTATCTCTCACCCACTTCACTCCAGCAAGTGGGTGTCCTACAGGGTCTACCATACAAAGTCTAATATGGTGCCATCCCAATAATAGTGTGGTAACTGTTGTTATATGCAAACTCTATCAGAGGCAAATGATCCTCTCAACTACCCCCAAAGTCGAAGGCACAGGCCCTCAGCATGTCCTCTAGTGTTTGGATAGTCTTCTCTGTTTGTCCATCTATCTGGGGGTGGAAGGCTATATTGAAACTCAATACTGTACCAAAAGCCTTCTACAATGCTCCCTACAACCTTGATGTAAACCTCATGTCTCTGTCAGACACTATAGACACTAAGATACCATGCAGTCTAACAATCTCTACAACATACAACTCTACCAGTTGTGTCAATGGAAGGTTCACCATCATTGGCAAGAAATGTGCTGACTTTGTGAGGCGATCCACAGTCACTCAAACTGTATCATTCTTTCTTCGAGTCCTAGGCAAACCAGTAACAAAGTCTATTGACACATTCTCCAACTTCCAGACTGGGACGTCCAAAGGTCATAAGGTCCCTTCATGCTCCTGTGCTCAATCTTCATCATCTAGTAGGTTTCACATCTTGCCACATATTCAACAATTTCCCTCTTCATCCCAGGCTACAAAAAATTCCTTTTCAGGTCTTTGAACATCTTGTGCTTCCTGGATGAATATTATATCTGGAGCAGTGAGCTTCATCAAGTAGACTGTTCTTGATTTTCTCCACACAAGGCACGTACAACCTCAAGCCATACCTCAATCCACCGTCTACTCCAACTGAGAAGTGAGGTGCCTCTCCTACCTCTAACTTCTGTCATGTCTCTACCACAAAGGGATCTAGTTGTTGAGTGGCAATAATTGCCTCAAGACTGTCTCTTAAGACAAATTAGCCATCAAAACTTTGGTAGTTCTTTAAGACTGTCTTTGAGGTCTACACTCCACTAATCCCTCCAGCAATTTCCATTCCAACATCATCAGGCTGGCCATCACATGAGTGTGCTTGCTCAGGGCATCTGCAATCACATTTGCTTTTTCTGGGTGGTATGATAAGATGAAGCTATAGTCCTTGAGATACTCCATCCAACGCCTTTGCCTTAGGTTCAGATCCTTCTAAGTGAAGATGTACTTCAAACTCTTGTGATTTGTAAACACCTCAAACTATTCGCCAAAGAGATAATGTCTCCAAATCTTCAAAGTGAACACAACAACTGCCATCTCCAAGTCATGGGTGGGATAATTCTTCTAATGATCTTTTAACTAGCGCGAGGCATACTCCACCACCCTACCGTATTGCATCAGAACACAACCCAAACCGATCCCACCAGTATCACTGTAGACTGTGAAACCGCCACTCTCAGATGGCAATCTCAAAATTGGGGCTGTGACCAGACAAGTTTTCAACTCATTGAAGCTCTCCTCACACTACCAATCCTAGGTAAAGTGCACTTCCTTTTTGGTCAACCTGGCCACAGGTGCAGTAATCTTGGATGAATCTCCAGTAATACCCTACCAAATCAAGAAAACTCCTAATCTCTGTCACGGTCTTCGACCTGGCCCAACTGTTAACAACCTTTACTTTGACTAGATCTACTATGATACCTTCCCATGATATGATGTGGCCAAGGAAGGACATCTCTTCTAGTCAAAACACGCACTTGGAGAATTTGACATAAAGTTGATGTTGCCTCAATGTCTCTAGTACAATCCTTAATTGTCTCTGGTGGGTCGATATATCCGAAGAATACACCAACACATCATCCACAAAGATGACTACAAATTGGTCCAAGTAGGGTCTAAACACCTATGCATCAAGTCCATGAAAGTAGCTAGGGCATTCGTAAGACTGAATGGCATAACCAGGAACTCATAGTAATCGTACTGGGTACAAAAGGTTGTCTTCGGTGCATCTAGTTCCCTAATCCGTAGTTGATGATACCCAGATCTCAAGTCTATCTTAGAGAACATAGATGCTCCTTACAGTTGGTCAAACATATCATCTATCCTGGGTAGTAGGTACTTGTTCTTTGCAATGATCTAGTTCAACATTCGGTAGTCAATGCACAACCAAAATGAACCATCCTTCTTCTTTACAAACAACACTATGCTCCCTAGGGTGAGACACTGGGATGAATAAATCCCTTGTCCACCAATTCTCGTAGCTGACTCCAGAGCTCTCTCAATTTTGTAGGTGTCATTCTAAATGGAGCCTTTGAAACCAAACCTGATTTTGATACCAGGTCAATCACAAATTCTATTTCCCTGTGCGGTGGCATATCAGGCAATTCTTTTGAAAACACATTACGATACTCCTATACCACTAGCAAATCTTGAACTCCAAATACAGATGAAGTAGAAACAGTCACACATGCCAAGTAGCACACACATCCCCTCACCAACTAGCTGTAGGCCTTGATTGCAGATATCACTTTCTTGGACTCACCTAGTCTGGTACATTGCACAACGCACCAGTCTTGGCCTGAACACTCAATCAAAACTCTTCACTTGGCACAATCAATCATGGCTGAATGTTGTGCTAGTTAATCCATCCTTAGGATACCATCATAATTCTACATGTCCATTAGGATCAAACTGGCAAAAAACCTCCTATCTCCTAGCTTAACATCAACTAGTCTCAGATATCTCCACGCTCCACTATGTTCACCCAACGAAGTACCACATCTAGATGGAATGCCAACCTAGCAGGTCTGGTCCCAATCTCAGTAGTGAACGACTTGGAGATGAAAGAAAACGAACTCCCTAAGTCAAATAAGACTTGAGCCATCCAATTAGCCACAATAAAAGATCCTAACATCAACACACCAGAACATAACCATAATCTTAATAATAGTCATTAATATAGAAAATGGTGTTGATTATACATAGGATCTATTATTACAAGACAGAGTTCAACTCACAAGGCCACACTAATTCTTACCTTCCACAACATCTCCTGATGGACTAGTATCTAAGGTAGTAATAGAGAACACTCTACCCTTAGTTGGCTGACGAGGCACATCTCCTGTTGGCTTCGATGGATTGGGACAATCTTTCAGAAAATGTTCAGACTTCCTATAGTTATAGCACACTACACTGTCTAGGCTTCTTTGTCAGTGCTAACACTATGTTGCTATGTGCCCCTTCTTACCACAAACATGGCAAGATCCTGCCTTCGGGCCACTATTTGAACCAACCTAGCTGAAACCAACACTATTCTCTCTGCCAAATGCAGACTGCTCCTTCCTCTTCCTTCTGAAACTCCTAGAACTCAGTGCCCCAAAAACAGAAGGCCGCGAGGTGAACTTCTTCCCCTTGCCTCTCTTAAGGTACTCTTCCTGAAACAATTTGTATTCATCCTCGTAGTGGGATGCCAGCTCAATGGCATCTACCAAGTTCTGACATCTGAAGCCAATAACTCTAGATCTGAGTGCTAGATTTAGCCCCTCAACAAATCTCTTGGCTCAGTTCTTCACAGTAACCATGGCTTGAGAGAATTTCTCTAGTTGAAGAAAAGCTACCTTGTACTCAGTCATAGTCATCTCTCCCTGTTTGAGGTTCCAGAAGTCTCTGTCTAGCTTGTCCCTCTCATGCTCGGGGAGAAGCATCTCAAAAAATACCTCTCAAAAATCCTCCCATGAAATCATTAGTAGGTCAACATTCAAGAACCTAGTGTGGCACGTGGCCCTCTACCACTGGTCTATAGCGCCCTTGAGCTGAAAGGTGGCTAATCTGACCCACTTATCGACTGGACACTCAATTCCTTCTAGGATCTTCTACACTTCTTGGAGCCAAGCTTCACAATCTTTTAGCTTGCCACGTCCATCTAGAGTTGGCACGCTTAGCCGCCGAAACTACTTGATTCACGAGTCTCCTTTTGCCTCATATTTGCTACTACTGATAAAGGACTAGGCGAAACCCCACATTATCTCACCAAACTTCTGCCGCATGCCCATCCAGGCACTACCCTCCTCCACCTCTGATTCGGGCACTAGAGCCTTGCCATGATCACAGCCTCTACACAACATCCTCCTACTGCCACATAACAAGCAACAACAAAGTCAGGTGCAAGACTCTCTACTTATGCAGTCTCATGGAGCCACTAAACCGAATATCACCAAGTCGATGCTTTAGGTGTAACCTAGGCTCTCTTACCACTTTGTAATGCCCCTGCCTCAGAGGCGCTACCTAAGCTACAGTATCACAAGCAATCACAATAATGAAGCGTAGTTAAAATAATTGAAGCTACCTATAATTGACAATCCATACCTATGTGTGGTTAGTGGCTCCAAGACTGAGGCACCAGGTGTAATACCCAGGGTTGTAATTTGAGATGACATGTATTTGAATATTGAGATTTATACTAGAAATTGTACCCTGGGACTTATTTTCCCAATGATGGTGAGAATGTGTGCTTGTGTTAAATGGTGTTTGTGAATGATTTGTGTGGTTGGAGCCCTTGTCTTCTTTCTCTAGACCCCTATAATAAGGGTCAAGCGGAAATTGGTGGAGAGAATTGGTGGTGAGAATTGGTAGTGGAAATTGATGGCGAGAATTAGCAACAAAAATCGTCGACGAGCAACTTGAACAGTATTCTATCAGGAAAACAGTGAACGCTGGCTGATACCTATGCCCGGGTCTTCCATCGATTTCACTACCCCACCAGTGCCTGATGCGCTACCACCTCAACTACCACACCCTGCCAGTGACGCATGGGTGTTTAAAACACCCCGTTCTCCTCTTACATGGAAGACAGAGAGAGGGGGAGGGAAAAAACGAGAGAGAGATCAGGAGGAAGGAGTGAGCCGCCAGATTTCTACTACTGTCGGAGTCCACCATCGCTGGAGGTCATGACCACGAGGCGGAGCACGTCGTTAGCGCCACGTGGACATCGAGGGAGGCTCGCTAGAGTTCGCCGAAGTTGGGAATCACCGACGATCTTCAACTAAGTACATGTTTCCCTCCCTCTTTTAATTCCTAGAGATCATGCCTATGTGTATTTTGATGTGGAGAAGGTCATGGATGCATGAGAAAATAAGAAAAGCATGCCTGTGATATGATTTGGGATTTTATAGAGATTTACATTATCATTGGAAAATAAAGTTGATAAATGAAAATAAATGAGTTTCTTGTGAAATCCATGTAGGAAATATGTCATACATATCCAGTGATGTGTGTTTTTATGCTCTGGACATGAGGAATGCATGTTTGGAAGTTTTCAAGGTGTTTTGTTAAGATTTCAAGTATTCAGTTATGGGATCTGAGTGTTTGGCTTTTTGAACTGACCGTATAAGGGTCAGGCGGTTTTCATAGGTGGATTCTCTCGATGGAAATCAATGGCAAATCTCACTAGTGAAAATAGCCAACGAATCTAGATGGCGGTTTTGATCGACAGAAATGATCGACCAAACTTGTGTTTTTCAATAACTCAGATGTTGTTTCAATTAAGGTGCTTTCATTAAAAATGTGGAATATACACGTAAATATATGAATAATGGATGAAAATAAATGATGAAATGGCCCATGTGGAAATAAAATTTTGATGATGTTTTCCATAAAATGATAAACATTATACATATGGAAAATGTGTGGAAAATGAATGTAGATTGAGGATTTCCTAAAATAAGTAGGAAATGCCTAGAAATGAATATGAACCAATAAATGGATGAATAATATGATCATGGTTAATGAAAACCATGAATGTGAAAATGGATGATTAAGAATGAGTTTTGATAATGATTTGAAAATGATTTAAAAGAGTTTTAAAGGAAGCCGCATATGTTTTAAATGATTTGCCAAGATTTGTAGAAGCCACATAAGAGCCGATTGGCTGTACCGACAAGGGGTAGTGAGACCTCTGAGTAGTTGGAGATAGGCCTAGGTTGTGGTTGCTGAGTTTGGTCTGAGGAGAGAGCCTCGTGATTGTGTGTTATTATAGTACTATAGGGCTCAGGATATGATAAACCTAGGGTCCCCTCAGTGCAGGTGTTGGTCAGGTCTAGGTTAGAGTCCCTAGGTACTCGGGCACCCAAGGGCGTCATAGATTAGACGCACTCCGTGCTCATAGCAGTGAGGGTACGCTACTTTAAGGCTACGGTCGAGGCAGTTGGACTGCTACGCAGGGTGGTTTATCGTGGCACTGTAGTGTGGATGGCGATGGAGTCTCGCCAAGTGCTTGAAGCCAGGTTGGTCAACTGTGGCTAGGTGATACTACAAGTTTTTATATATGAGATGATTTGTGTTTTGGGTTGGATTCTAGGTGAGAAAAATGGCTTCTTGAAATGCATAAAGTGATTTGAAAATGAGCATGATATTTTAATAGAAAATGACAAAAGAGTTTTGAAAAGTTATGATTTATCTCCAATTGCGTGTTTTGGCTTTTCGAGAATCATGTTTTCCTCACAGTTTTTGGTAGTGATTTAGGCTTGTCGGCTTTTGTGTGAGTGTTTTGGGGCGCGTACTGGGTGACATTAACGTCACTCACACATGGTTTTAAATTGTTTTGTTTCATGTACATAGTTGGAGGTGCAGCCTTAGTATGGTGTGATTGTCGGAGTCACTTAGCCACACATAGGTCTGGGCTATGTTTTGAAGTTATTATTTAATTATTTATCTCTATTGAATTAGATTTAAATAAATCTTTTGGGTAGTTTCTATACTATTGTGTAGCGTTGAGGCATTACACCAAGACTAGACTGCACTCTAACCTACACTAGAAAATCAAGAATACAGGTAAACAAAATACATGTGAGTGACATCTAAGTTGCCCAGTACGTGCCCCACACTCAAAAACCACGGTAAACAACGAGAAAACACAAATCTCGATTATTACAAAATGTGGCTTTAAACTCCTTTCAAATCATCATTTCTTTTTCAAATATTTGGAATCTCTATCCAAAACTATGATCCTTAAAAATCATTTTCTTTCTCAACTTTCATGCATTTTTAAACCATTCATGCATTCCAAGAAAATTATATTCTCGACCAGATCCAACCCAAAACCACAAAACCTCACAAGGCTCAAAACAAAACCACACATTGGTTAGTAGCTGGTTTAAAATCACACTTTCTCATTTATTGCTAGAATTTGGCTAAAACGTCAAGCCAAAACACCAAGTCTGATTCTAGCTCAAACCACACAAATTACATTCATTTTCATTAGTGTTACCTTGATCAAAGGTAATCAGGCACACAAGTAGTAAATGAGGATACCATTTATCCTACCTTACTACACTACCACGGTGAAGTTCCTCGTGTGGGAGGACACCGCCCGGGCCTACAGGCCTTAACAATCTTTTACATGCACAAGGATACACTCTTTCCCGATGTCCAATTGGTGACCCGAACACCCAGGTTCATATATCTAGGCCCAGTAAACACCACATCAATTCATTGATTCACATATTTTAGTGGTTCTCATGGCCAAAAATCACAAAAAATCATGCATTCCCAATTTCATTGGGTCTCATGCCCAAAAACCACACAAAGTCATCATTTAATCATAAACAAATCATTCTCCTTTCCTCCATGTCATTTACAGGGGGTAAACATCACTAACATATGCTTCAAACATCATTAAAACCATGCTATAATCATCATTATAAACCATCTTCATTTTGGGTCAAGGTCTTGATTCGGTATGCCAGCCAGAAACAATTCACCAAACCTGAGATCTGTTGTAACACCCATAAAATTCATTTTTTTTGTAATTATTTACAATTTAATGAATTTATTCCTAGACAGGTGTTACTGTTCCGAGGCCCATTGTGTGGTTTTGTGCTTTTGGGCTTGGACCTCGTGAACTGGCTTCTATTGCACGTCGTTGTGCGTGGTTTGGCATTGTGCTTGTGTGGGCCTAGGTGTGGGGTCTATGTGGGGCCAGTTGGTGGGAGAGTTCGGTGCGGTTGTTAGCTCGTGCGGGAGGCTAGTGGTTGCACTGTGCATGCATGCATGCAACTACCACCTTGGGGTGCATATTTATATGTGCGGTCGACAACTCTTCCTCTACATCTCTCCTCCTCTCCTTCTTTGTGCGTCTTTCCTTCTCGAGCACGCCATTTTTCTTCTTATTCCTCTCCTTCCACTCGTTCTATTCCTCCACCGATCTCACTCCACCTTCTTCCTGTCTCTCTCTCTCTTTCACTCTCCCTCCCTTGTCCCTCCTCCACTACGCTCGCCCTCCTCTGTTTGGTGTGCTCAAGGGCTGATGGAGGTGTGCGGTGGCTCATGGCGGCGTGTGGAGCTCAGGTGGTGTGCCCCGACAAGGGTCGTGGTCGCTAGAGTCAGCCGGAGGATCACTGGTGAGCATTTCTTAGGTACACATCTCCAACCCTTGTAATAGAGAGCATGAAATTAGTAGAAATTGATAGGATTGTGTGAAATCTAGGTAAATTTACATTCCTAGAATTTATTGTAATTTTATGAGAATTTATCGTGGATTTATGGGCATTTATGCCAGCGATTGCATTTTGGGTTATTTTGACTCTTATGTCTTTGTGATTTTATATCTAGATGCATGGTGAATGGATTTTGTTTTCGTTTGTTGGGATTTGGAGTAGACTCGAGGGTCTACATCTTATGTTTTATGCAAGATTTTTAGTGTTGGTTTTAGGGGTTCGATCGTTAGTTCCAGTTAGGTGATTTTGAATCGTTTTCTGAGATTTGCAAAAATTGGCGTACCGAAGTGGAAATGGCATACCGACTCAATGAATTTTGGTATACCGAATCCGTTCGGCATACCGTTTTTCTGATAGTATTGGTCCTCTAGTCGATTTGGCCTGTCGAATTTTTCCGGTCGATCAATCTAGTGAATTTTGGCGTACTGGAGATAGAACGGCATGCCAAATTAGTAGATTTCAGCATACTGAACCTGTTTTTCAGCATGCTGAACTAGGGCCCAAATATGTTATAAAAATATGACTTTCGATGGTTTTCTGGATTGGTTTGTTTTGTCCCCTTGAGATGGGAGTGTGGGCCATCAGTGGTGGTCCCTTGGGACACCTGATGTGCTGTTTTGTCGAGGTTTTGAAAGAAATTTTAAAGATATAAAATGGTTTTGGAAAATGATTTCAAAGAGATGAGTTGGCAAATTTGGAAATGGTTTTCCTAGTTTTTTGTATGCAGGCCGAGATAGTGTGGGACCATGTCGTCTAGATCAGGGAATATGACGACATTCTTGGGTGGTCGAACACGACTCCCTAGTTGAGGTCAGGGGCCGAGATACTTAAGGCTACGGGACGTTGGGTTCTGGAGAAATAAGACTCCTTGACTGTCGTCTCAAGGCTGGGGTTGTGGTTTGCGAGTTGAGGTGTCTTGTGGCATGATGGGGAGGTGTGATACTCTTACTGTCGCTGTGAGCATTGAGGCTCGGGTGTTGTCAAGTGTGGAGGTATGATACTCTCTCTTGAGTATCGTGTGTGGAGGATGCTGTGAGGAGGCATAGCCTATGGTGGCTAGTGCAGGTGGGACACGTGTCCTGTAGCTGGTAGTGTCCTGAGAGACATTACAGCCTTCCCAAGGAGGGGTTGGCTTTTTGAGGGTTCTCTAGAAAGGGAGAATCACGGGACGGTGAACACTCCTGCATAGGGTGGCCGTCACCGTGGCAATGTAGAACGCTGTGGTCGCTTCTTAATGGACTGCATGTAGCTAGAATTTGGTTGCCTAGCATCAGACTTCTTGACTCACTGTGTGTGGTGTTGGCCATTAAGGGCCTTCACTTGTGGTTTTGGGCTAATACAGCCCTGGTTGTAGTTTTGGCCGGTGTAGGCCTGGTTTGTAAGGTTTTAGAGAAATGGTTCGCGAAATGAATTTGAAAGAAAAGTAATTATGATTTGCTTTCCATAGTTTTATTGGGGTGCGTACTGGGTGACTTCTGTCACTCATGCGTTTTCCTCATGTTTTTGGTTTGCAGGTGCAATCATGTAGAGGTTTAGCATAGTGCATATAGTTTGGAGTCTCCTAGCCGCACACACAGGTTCCTGATAGTTAGATCTTTTCTATTTGGCTTTAATTTTCCCATAATTTAATTTGTCTTAAAATATTGTGGAAAATGTAGGGCGTTACATCTGTTCTTAGAATGATAGACCAAAATTCCTTTCGATTGTCTAAAAATCCCTAATCCGGTCGACTAAATCAGCTCGACATTCAGTTTTCTTGGTCTTGGAATGGAAGATCAGACCATTTCGGTCAACCGAACCAGGGACTCAGGGGACCCTACAAATGCAATTCGACATACTGAATCCAATTCAGTATGCCATTTTCAACGATTGCAAAAAACCAGCACAAGCCCAAGTCGTCTCCTCTCCCCAAAAATGGGAGTAAGGGGTGGACCTATCATACTACGTCCAAAAATCTTGATATAAACATGGGGCGTAGGCTCTCAAGTCTACTACAAAAACCTTCAATCCATTACCAAAACTATTAAGCATGTATTTCTAATTAAAATCACAAAGGCATGGAGCTCAATAAATAACACTATAGTATGCTTGGGAAAAACTCGTATAAATCCATGAAAATTCATCATAATCATAGGATATCTACACATACACATCATGCATTCCATTCCAATCCTTTCTATTATTTTTCCATGATTTATCATGCTTTTATCATATTTTTATGCATATTAACCCATTTCCTAAAATAGAGGGATGGAGGAAAAAAAAGGGGTCACAAACCCGATCCAAGCACTCTAACGACCTACTCGCACCTCTAGCAAGCTTCTTCCAGCACATGGTGGCCTTTGGACCTCTCGATCCTCCGATGCACACAACACACACATAGTCTCTCTCTCTCTCTCTTTCTCTCTCTCTCTCTACTCCCAACTCTCACGGCTCCGATTCCCTTCCTCCTTGTGCCTCTCCACATGGTGCCACTCCTCCGCTCTTATCCTCTTCCACCTCTGCCACCTCCATGAATCTCACCAATCTGCCAACCTTCCACTAGGTCTGGCAAGGAGGAGATAGGATGAGGCAGCTATGGCATAGTGCATGGCTTGAGGGAGAAAAGAAGAAACTCATGACTAGGCACTGTGCTTGGTTGGATTGGAGTCCAACCCAAGTCCCACACATATAGAGGAGCATGAAATGCCAAGAAGCCACACAAATCAAGGAACCAAGACAAAACACAGCCACACAGAGAGAGAAAAACCACAATAAACTACCAAAATAGCTAGATTATTCATTAATAAACCATTTACTCAAATATTACAAATAATTCTATGGTCAACAATAAAAAAATGGATAATCGGGCCTAGGTGTTTCAATTTTTCACTAAGGTTTTGCTTACATTAATCCAGTAGATTACATATCTAATGCTTATGGATTATAATTCAAAAAATAAACTTGGCAACCCTACCTTAAAAGCATTTGTCTTCCAATATGAAATCAAATTTTTATACATACTGCTTTGGACACAGTCTTCATCTACTTTCTCTAATGTTATATCTCCACCTTGGTATTTGTCTTTCAAGTGGTGCTTCCAGTTCCTCCATTTGTTACCAATATCTGCTACCTCCCAATCCTTGTTTCGCCTCTTAAGACAAATTTATCCTACATACAATGATGCAATTTGTCTAACAATAATTTGAATAGTAAATAATCTTAAAGAAATTCTTGTTATTAACAAATAACACTTAAATAGTAAATAATCTATAAGAAAATCTTGTTAACAAATAACACTCATAAAAAATATTCTGACAAGGTCTTTACTCCAGGCATCTTCTTTGCTTATTTCTGGAATTTTCTTCCATTCCGCAACTTCAATTGGAAACATACATCCATTTCTAGCTAATTTTCCAGAAAAACATTTAACTTTGTCCCTTTTTTACCAATTGGTTGCTCATGCACATTTATTGTAATGTGTTCTCCAAGCTTCATTTTGTATATCCTTACATAGTATAACACCTCTTACTTTTGTCTTAATGCATTGCTTTCCGCATTCTCATGAACCACATCTACTTCATGTTGTTGAGGGTCTTCAAGAGCATAGAGATTAGAATGCATGGACAAATGATGAGGCTCTGAATGAAATTACTCATGATGTTACAATTGAGGTTGGTTGGCGATATTTGATGGAGGCTTAGGAACATATGGACAAGCTGACCTACTAAACATTTACCTCATTGTAGATCCATGGTATAACTCAACAAGTATATTTTGTAATTTTATATCAATTGAAATTAAAAAACACCATGCATACACTCATAAACCATTGAGTAAATAAACAATTTCACTAAAAAATTTATTTATTCAGAAAATCCTAATAAACTCCATCAAAAGCATTAATCACATCACATGAACTACTATTTCTAGAAGTTTTTTAAAATATATGCACAAAATAGCTAAAATCAATTGAGAAAATCATTCATTGTTGTCATCATATTTGTCATTGTCATCATGATCCTCTTCCTCCTCCTCCACAATAAGATTATCGTCCTCAATTGTGACATTTCGGCCTGATTATCCATTTTGTTTATAAATCATGTAATTAATTGTAATATTGTGTAAATTATTTATTAATGGATAATTTGTTGTTTCTTGTATGTGTGGAGGTTTGTTGGCTTTCTGTGTACCTATTTGTGATTGTGGGACCAATGTAGAATCTCATCAATGATGCACAGTCGCCTCGGTTTTCATGCCCATTTTCCCTCTCCTTTGTTTCCTTCCTCTCTCCCTCACAAGCCACCATCTTCTTCCACTCCTTTCTTCATTCCTGTGCCACCTGTGTTTGCATAGCTGACTCGTGCTTGTCTTGTCCTCTCCGTCTCTGACATGGTGGGGCGCGTGGCTAGCAGGATTAGCGGAGGTGGCCGGGTGGAGAGGTATAAGAAAGGCTGGGGGGATGGCATGGAAGAGTAGTGCTGGAGAGAGATAGAGGGGGAGGTGTGTACACGAGGGAGGAACCGAAGGCACTGAGAGCCGGGGTGCGTCGCCGAAGACCAAGTGTCGCTGTAAGGAGGAGAAGCTCGCTGGTGTTAGGTGAGCTCATCGAAGCAGGTACACAGCCCCCTTTCATTCCTCTTTTCTCTTCATTTACAATAATGTGTAAAATACATGAAAATGAGGAAAAATGCATGTTAAATCAAGGAAAAATATTATAAAGGATGGGAATGTGATAGATAGTATGAATTTGTAGAGATCACGTTAGGATTGTATGGATTTCATGAGTTTTGGTTGAAAATGGAATACATGCTATACTAGCTACGTATGAGTTTCATGTCTTTGTGATTTTCGTGTGACTAGCATGCTTGATGGTTTTGCAAATAGTTTGAAAAGTTTTGAAGTAGACTCAAAGGTCTACGCCCCATGTTTTATGCGAAATTTTTAGTGTATGTTTGAAGGGTCCATCCCTCACTCTTAATGGGGAGAAGAGACGAGCAGCAGGGGAGGGGCCGTTTCCTCGAAATGGGGAAAACGACATACCGAATTGGGTTTGGTATGCTGATTTGCCTCAGAACAGGGCACCAAGGCCGTTGTTTGGCTGATTGAGTAGCATCGGTCGACCGAAACAGGGGATTTCAGACGACCGAACCTTGGATTCAATCGACCGTTCTGGGTCCAGGGGAGAGAAATCTCACAGAAGTTTGGCCGATCGGAGAGAATCTATCGACCGAACCAGAGGAATTCAGACGACCGAAGGATTTTGATCGACTGAATCAGGAGATTTTAGTCGACCGATTTCTAGATCAGCATGCCGAATCTGGCCCCTGACCCATACGATAAAATATGATGATAAATGGAACAAAAATGACTTTTATGGATAATTAGCATGGGAGAATGATGTTTTCCCCACGTAAATGCCATGGAGGAATAAAGAATTTAAATAAAGAAATATGAGCCCACTTTAGGCTTTAAGCCGCAATAAAGTGATAGAAACAAACTAAATGCATGTTTTACGAGATTTTTGGGCATGACCCAACAAAAAAATGATAAATGAATGATTTTGAGTTGGGATCCTAGTAGAGGGTCATGTGTTGCACGCAAGAGATTCCTGCATTGAAAGGATAAGATGAAAATGGTTTTAAGAAAGAAAACCCAAGAGTTTTGAAAATGAGATAATAATGTGTTGTGGAACCACAAGGGGTTGGTGTCGACAATGTGGTAGGAGAATGATACTCCAAAGAAACCAATTATTAAACACGACCGTGGTTGCCAGTGTGGGACCATGAGGGGTTGGTTTTGGCAAATTGATAAGATATCAATTGTTAGATATGACCGTGGTCACCAAACTTGAGACAGTGTAGGTTGAGCCTAGGAATATGAGACCTAGGTGTCTGGGTCACCGATGGTGTAGGCTGAGCCTAGTATATGAACAAGGTATTCGGGTCACCGATGGGACATCAGAAAAAGACGTATGCCCTTGCATATGAAAAGAAATTAAGGCTGATTGGCGAGGGTGGTGTCCTCCCGCACGAAGAACTTCACCACGGCAGTGCAAGGTGGTAGGGGAAATGATGTTCTCACCTACTCCTTGGGTGACTGGTTACCGCTAATTAAGGTAACATCAATAAGAAAAGTGGAAATTAAAAGGTGTGGTTTGGCTAGGATTGGACTTGTGTTTGGTCTTAAAATCCTAGTAATAAATGAGAATTATGTTTTAACCAGTTTCCAGGCAATGTTTGTGGTTTTGCTTTGAGTCCTATGAGGCCTTGTGTTTTAGGCTGCATCTAGTCGAGAATGTGGATTTCTCGAAATGCATAAAAAGGATTCAAAGATGCATGAATTGCAATGAAGAGAAAAGATAAGTATCTAAAGAAGGCATGTTTTGGATTGAGATTTCCAAATGTTTTAAAAAGAGTAAAAGAATGATGTTGTGAAATGATTTTGAAAACCACATTTTGTAATAGTTCGAGCTTGTGTTTTCATCGTTTGTCGTGGTTTTCTGTGTGGGTACTGGGTGACTTAGATGTCACTCACACATGCTATGTTTGGTTTTCAAGTGCAGTTGGTGGTGCAGTCTAGTCCCGGTGCCCTAGTGGGAGCTACTAGCCGTACATCGTTCTTGTAGGTGAGCCTTAGTTAGTTGCAGTTATTTAATTATTACTGTAATTAGTGTAATTGCTTATGATACTATGATTTAGGTAGTATACCCAGGTTTGGGGTATCACATCATTACTTTAATCATCATCATTATCACCATTAACAACAACAACAACAACATCATCATCATCATCAGTGTGAATCTCCATATCACTGAAACCACATAAGTCATCATTAACAATTGGTGAAGGTTCACTTGGATCAACAATATTGGCATCATTCATATATTCCTCCTCTTGCATATCATAAAAGTCTTTAGGTGTCGTCTTTCTAACAACATACCAGTCTTTGTCAATGGGATCTCGCACGTAGAACACTTGCTCAACTTGCAAAGCCAAGATGAAAGGATCATCACTACAAATTCTCTTTAGATTCACAAGTGTGAATCAATCCAAATTCATCCTTCTTTACCCTCCTTTCTCTACCTGAGTACTCAACCTTGTCACACCTATAGAGTAAAATATGCCTAGTACCATTATAATCCAATTCAATGATGTCCTTTAGAATTTCGTAGAAGTAGTATTGTCATACTCTGAATTTCTATCTTGACCACTAGAAAAGCATGGAGTTTTTGCATTCAATACCATGCCACTATTTTGAGTCCTCTAATTCATCTCAACTTCTACTGTATGAAAGTGAAATCCATTTACAAGGCACCCTTTATAATGTTTAACTTGAGGAGATGGGCCAAGAGCCTAACATCTTATATTTTTTGATAGGTGTTCCTTCCCACAAGCATGCAACCTTTTAACCTAAGAAAGTTATAAATTAGATGTTAGCCAACTACTACAAATATTTACATTTAATATTTTAAAGTGGAATTTTTCACTAACCTGGTTTCGAAACCATGTCGGAAATTCTAAACTATGCCTTCATTCTACTCTCCAAGGTTGACGATGATGACGTTGCTTTTGAAGTTCATCTAAATGCTCTGTACAATGAAACTATAATTAAGTAAAATGTTCATTCAAAGATCTACATGTAATATCACTATGATGTTCAATCACTTACTTGAGATAACTATTTATTGCATCACAATTAAATAGTACATATCGATGTGTCAAAGTCATTGAGGTTTCATCAAAGAGTTTCATGATAGGATGACCCAATGGGCAGCCCATTGTTGAGAAAATTCCCCACTCTTTTTCAATAAATACATTATCATGAAAACCATCATTTCTCATTTCTCTATTGAATCTTGATTCAACACCTTCAAAATACCTAGAGCAAAGGTAAGGCATTCCTCTACAAAATAACCCTCTCCTATAGAACCTTCAAGATGATTTCTATTTCAAACATACAATTTTAACGTTGAACGATACCTATTAGAATTATAAGTTCAATTAATTAGATTGATGATGAAGCTAACATACATAAACCAAAAAATTAGTAATTGATACACACCTCTCAATAGGATACATCCATCGATAATGAACTGGACCAGCAATCTTGGCCTCTTCTGCTAAATGGATGGGCAAGTGCACCATGACATCAAAAATAACTGGAGGGAATATTGCCTCTAGTTGACAAAGAGTAAGGGCACACCTAGACTGTAGTTCAATTAATTGTTCTCCTGTTACTGTGTTTGAACACAACTCTTTGAAAAAACTACATGTATCAATAATTGCTAAACTAACTTTTTTTGGCAATGTTCGACGTAAAGCTAAAGGAAGTAATTGTTGCATCAAAACATGATAATCATGGCTCTTCAATCCCAAAAGCTTTTGTAAACCAAGATTAATACATTTTGAAATTTAGCAACATACCTGTTTGGAACCTTAACTCGTTTTTAGACTTTGCAAAATAACCTTTTTTGTTCCTTTTTCATTGTGTAACATGCTGCAGGCATACCTTTATAGTTAGCATCATTCAGGTTCCTATGTAATGCTGGCCTCAAACCCAAATCTTCAAGATCACAACGAGCTTCAATCATGTCCTTTGATTTCCGATCAATGTCTAAAAGTGTGCCGACAAGCTTTTCACATACTTTTCTCTCAATATGCATCACATCAAGATTGTGACGCAAGAGAAGCGATTCCTAATATGGCAATTCAAAGAATATACTTTTTTTCTTCCAATTATACGATGGATGCAAACAAGCATCTCTCTACTTTCTTTTCTTCTTATTTGCATCCTTTTTTCTTGGGAATTCTTGGCCTCACAATTGCTCCAAAACATCAGTTCCTAAAAGTCGTTCTGGTGGAGAACCCCATTCCTGTTCACCATTAAAGTGATTTTTGTTTGCACGAAAACTATGATCCTTTGGTAGGAACCATCGATGACCCATATAGGAATGCTTCTTTCTATGCTTTAATCTCAAAAAACATGTCTCCTTATTGCATACTGGACAAGCTAAAGCACCCTTAGAACTCCATCTATACAACATGGCATATGCAGGAAAGTGATTAATAGTCCATAATAATGCTGCAAGCAATTTGAAGATCTCCTTCCTCAATTGGTCATATGAATCTACCCCATCAAACCATAGTTCTTTCAACTCTTCTATTAAAGGTTGAAGATATACATCAATTTTATTACCAGGTCCTTTTGGACTAAGAACAAGCAACAACATCATCATATTTGGTTGCATCAAACACATCCATGGTGGTAGATTATAAGGAATTAGAACAACGGGCCAAGTGCAATGTGAGTTGCTCATAGCTCCAAATGGATTAAAACCATCACTTGCAAGGCCAAGCTGCACGTTACAAGGTTCCAAACTGAAAGACTCGTGAAGGTTGTCAAAAGTTTGCCAAGCTGGAGAATCTACAGGATGTCGTAAGACATTGTTGTCTACTTTTTCCACATGATGCCATCTCATTAATGAAGATGTCTTCAATGACATGAACAACTTTTGAAGCCTTGGCTTCAAAGGAAAATGGCAAAGAACTTTACATGGTACTTTCCTCTCCTTGTTTGAGTCACTTGTTAACTCATCATTTGAGTCTTGCATAGCTTGTTTCCATCTTGATAGTCCACATTGCATACAATTAAATAAGTTTACAGTATCCTTCCAAAACAACATTGTCATGCCCCACATTTTCCATAATAATTTAAAATAAATTAAATTACGGGAAAATTAAAGTCAAACAGTAAATATCTAACTACCAGGAACCTGTGTGTACAGCTAGGAAACTCTAGACTATATGCACTACACTAAACTTCTGCATGCCTGCACCTATAAACCAAAAACGTATGAGTGACAAAAGTCACCCAGTATGCACCCCACGAAAACCACGGAAAACAAAACATAATCAATTTTCCTTTTAAATTCATTTTGCAAACCATTTTCTCAAAATTTGCAAACCAGGCCCTCAATGACTAAAACCACACACAATGAGTCAGGAAGCTCGACGCCAGGCAACTTAACTCTGGCCACACGCAGTCCATCGAGGAGCGACTATGGTGTTCTGCACTGCCACGGTGAAGCCACCTTGTGCAGGAGTGATCACCATCCCACAATTCTCCCTACCTGGAGAACTCTCACAAAGCCAATCCCTCCCTGGGAAGGTTGTTTTGTCTCTCAGGACGCTACCAGCTACGAGGCACGTGTCCCACCCACACTAGCCATCACAGGGTATGCCTCCTCACGGCATCCTCCACACACGGTGCTCTCGAGGGAGTGTCATACCTCCACACCTGACGACACCCGAGCCTCAGTGCTCACAGCAACAGCAGGAGTATCATACCTCCCCGTCATACCACAAGACACTTCAACCCGCAGACCATAACCCTAGCCTTGGGATGACAGTCAAGGAGCCTCATAACTCTGGGACCTGATGCCCCTCAACCTCAGGTATCTCGGCCCCCGACCTCAACTAAGCGGTCGCGCCCGACCACCTGAGAATGTCGTCACATTCCCTGGTCCCTACAACACAGTCCCACACTGTCTTGGCCAGCACATAGAAAACTAGGAAAACATTTTCCAAAAGAAGCCAGCTATTTCCTTGAAATCCATTTCCAAAACCACTTTCATATCTTTGAAAATTCTTCCAAAACCTTGGCAAAATGGCGCATCAAGGGTCCGAGAGACCACCACTAATGGCCCACAATCCCTCTCAATGGGACAAAACACAGTAATCAAGAAAGCCCACGGAAAACACATTTTATAAACTCATTTGGGCCCTGATTCGGCATGCTGAAAATAGGTTCGGTATGCCGAAAACCCCTGGTTCAGTAGACCGATTTGGATCGGTCGACTGAATCAAGTCAACGGTCAACACTCATGCCAAATTCGATATACCGAAATTGGTTTGGTCGATCAAAATCTCCTGCTTCGGGCGACCGTCCAAACTCGAACGATCGAATTTCGACCAAGGGATCTAAATTGACAGAAAAATGGTATACCGAAATGGTTCAGTATGCCGAATTTTGCAAAAAACATAAAACGGCCCAAACCATACAGTCCAAAATCTCTCCAACTAGGACCTCTAATCGGACCTGCTAAACAAACACCAAAAATATTGCATAATGCATAAGATATAGACCCTCGAGTCTACTCATAATCCCAATAAACAAAACTAAAATCCATTCACCATGCATCAAGATATAAAATCACAAAGGCAAAAGGATCGAAACGACCCAAAACACACCAACCACCATAAATATCCAGAAATTCACCATAAATTCTAGGAGTGTAAATTTACCTAGATTTCATGCAATCCTATCAATTTCGATCATTTTCATGCTCTCTATTACAAGGAGTGGAGATGCGTACCTGAAAACGGCCTCCGGCGATCTCCAGTCGACTCCGGCGAAATCCGGTGACCACGGCCATGCTCCACACAAGGTCCACGCACCACCACGAGCCGCCGTAGCCCTTTGCTTCTCTTCCTCAGTCTCTCTCTCTCTCTCTCGGCACGTGATGCAGGGGAAAACAAGGGAGTTGAGTGGAAGGAGGAGGGGGAAAAGGATAATGGGGTGGAGGAGGAAGAGTGCAGAGGAAGGAAAGGAAAGGTGGGGAAAAAGGGAAACGCACCCGAGGAAGAGAAGGAAAGAAGAAGAAGGAAGGAGAAGACGACGATGAGCGGTGGAGGAGTGCGGTGCAGCTTATAAGGCTTGTGCTCGCAGTAGCTAGGAGCGTGCTCACCTACACGTCTCAGCCATCGACACACTACACAAGCAACCAACCACTCCGCCCAACCACCAGCCACAACCAACGGCCCACGATCGCTGGCCCACTCGGACCCCACACCTGGGCCCACACGAACCCACACCTGGGCCCCACACGCACAGTGCCACAATGCACAGTGCCAACCATGCACAGGGACACTCAAATAGAAGCCGACCTACGAGGCCCAAGCCCAAAAGCACAAAACCACACAACGGCCTCGGAACAGCAACATCCGTCCAGGAATAAAATTCATAAAATGTAAATAATTACAAAATGAATTTTACGGGTGTTACAAATATGCAACCATCAAGACATGCATCAATTTTATTGTAGTAGAATCTGAAGTCTCGAATTAGCTTCTTAGTTTTATAGAAGTTCTTGGGAAGGCAATCTTGAAAAGCATCATTCAATACATTAAGTAATATATTGAATGAACTATCACTCCAACCCCCTAAACACTTTGCATGAAATATTTGAACAAGAAACTCCAATTTTGAATATTTCTTGCATCCAGGGTATAGTTCCTTTTATGCATCAATGAGTAATCGATAAAAATTAGGAATATCTTCATTAGGTTCTTCGATCTTTTCATTAATACCTTCACACATTTCACGAATATCATGCAACATGTCATGCATATCACAATGTGGACTACTCATCTCATTGGCTT
>JAMKQA010000497.1:0-12474 GCA_024699735.1 Posidonia australis
TCAAGACGTCCACAAGAGGATTTCGCGCCCGCGAAATCAATGGAAGGCAAGGGAAGACCTCGACCAAATGGTCAAGAGGTCAACAAGAGGATTTCGCGCCCGCGAAATCCAAGGATGGCAAGGGAAGACCTCGACCAAATGGTCAAGAGCTCAACCTGTGGATTTCGCGCCTGCAAAATCCAAGGAAGGCAAGGAAAGACCTCGACGAAATGGTCAAGAGGTCAACAAGAGGATTCCGCGCCTGCGAAATCAATGGAAGGCAAGGGAAGAACTCGAGCAATTGGTCAAGAGGTCAACAAGAGGTTTTCGCACACGTGAAATCCAAGGAAGGCTAGGGAAGACCTCGACGAAATTGTCATGAGGTCAATAGGACGAATCCATGCCGGCGAAATCCAAGGAACGCAAGGGAAGACCTCGACCAAATGCTCAAGAGGTCAATAGGAGGACTCCGCGCCGGTGAAATCCAAGGAAGGTAAGGGAAGACCACGACCAAATGGTCAAGAGCTAACAAGAGGAAGACGAGGGAAGTCCTCGACCAAATGGTCATGAGGTTAACATAAGGATTCTGCGGCCGCGAAATCCAAGGAAGGCAAGAAAAACCTCGACCCAATGGTCAAGAGGTCAACAAGAGGATTTCGTGCCTGCGAAATCCAAGGAAGGCAAGGGAAGACCTAGACCAAATAGTCTGGAGGTAACAAGGGGATTTCGCTCTAGCGAAATCCATGGAAGGCAAGGGAAGACCTCGACCAATTGGTCAAGAGGTGAACAAAAGGATTTCGCAGGCATTTCGCACCCACGAAATCCAAGGAAGGCAAGGGAAGACCTCGACTTAATGGTCAAGAGGTCAACATGAGGATTTCGCGCCCGCGAAATCCATGGTAGGCCTGGGAAGACCTCGACCAAATGGTCGAGAGGTCAACAAGAGGATTTCGCGCCAGCGAAATCCAAGGAAGGCACGGGAAGACCTTGACCAAATGGTCAAGAGGTCAAAAAGGGGATTTCGTGCCCATGAAATCGAAGGAAGGCAAGGGAAGACCTCGACCAAATGGTCAAGAGGTCTACCAGAGGATTTCATGCCCATGAAATCCAAGGAAGGCAAGGGAAGACCACGACCAAATGGTCCAGAGGTCAACAAGAGGATTTCGCGCTCGCGATATCCGAGGAAGGCAAGGGAAGACCTCGACCAAATGGTCAAGACGTCAACAAGAGGCTTTCGCACCTGCAAAATCCATGGACGGCACGGGAAGACCTCGACCAAATGGTCATGAGGTCAACAAGAGGATTTCGCGCCTACAAAATCCATGGAAGGCAAGGGAAGACCTCGACCAAATGGTCAAGAGGTCAACAAGAGGATTTCACGCCCGCGAAATCCAAGGAAGGCAAGGGAAGACCACGACCAAATGGTCAAGAGCTAACAAGAGGAAGGCGAGGGAAGAACTCGACCAATTGGTCAAGAGGTCAACAAGTGGATTTCGCGCCCTCGAAATCCAAGGAAGGCAAGGGAAGACCAAGACCAAATGGTCAAGACGTAACATGAGGTTTTCGCTCCCGCGAAATCAACGGAATGCTGGGGAAGACCTCGACCAAATGGTCAAGAGGTCAATAGAAGGATTCTGGGCCGGCAAAATCCAAGGAAGGCAAGGGAAGACCTCAACGAAATGGTCAAGAGGTCATTAGGAGGATTCCGCGGCGGTGAAGTCCAATGATGGCAAGGGAAGACCTCGACCAAATGGTCAAGAGGTCAATAGGAGGATTCCTTCGTCGGCGAAATCCAAGGAAGGCTTGGGAAGACCTCGACCAAATGGTCAAGAGGTCATTACGAGGATTCCGCGGCGGCGAAGTCCAATGAAGGCAAGGGAAGACCTTGACCAAATGGTCAAGAGGTCAATAGGTGGATTCCTTCGCCGGCGAAATCCATGGAAGGCTTGGGAAGACCTCAACCAAATGGTCAAGAGGTCAACAAGAGGATTCCGCCCCTGCGAAATCCTAGGATGGCAAGGGAAGACCTCGACCAAATGGTCATGAGGTCAACAAGAGGTTTCCGCACTCGCAAAATCCACGGAAGGCAAGGGAAGACCTCGACCAAATGGTCAAGAGGTCAACAAGAGGATTTCGCAGAAGGCAAGGGAAGACCTCGACGAAATGGTCAAGAGGTCAACTAGAGGATTTCGCGCCCGAGAAATCTAAGGAAGGGGTGGGAAGACCTCGACCAAATGGTCAAGAGGTCAACAAGTGGACATCGTGCCCACGAAATCCAAGGAAGGCGAGGGAAGAACTCTACCTATTGGTCATGAGGTCAACAAGAGGATTCCGCGACCGCGAAATCCAAGGAAGGCAAGGGAAGACCTCGACCAAATGGTCAAGAGGTCAACTAGAGGATTTCGTGCCTACGATATCCAAAGAAGGCAAGGGATGACCTAGACCAAATAGTCAGGAGGTAACAAGGGGATTTCACGCCCACGAAATCCATGGAAGGCAAGGGAAGACCTCGACCAAATGGTCAAGAGGTCGACAAGAGGATTTCACGCCCGCGAAATCCAAGGAAGGCACGGGAAGAGCCCGACCTAATGGTCAAGATGTCAACAAGTGGATTTCGCACCTGAGAAATCCAAGGAAGGCAAGGGAAGACCTCGACCAAATGGTCAAGAGGTCTACAAGAGGATTTCGCGCACACGAAATCCAAGGAAGGCAAGGGAAGACCTCGACCAAATGGTCAAGAGGTCAACAAGAGGATTTCACGCCTACAAAATCCAAGGAAGGCAAGGGAAGACCTCGACCTAATGGTCAAGAGGTCAATAGGAGGATTCCGTGCCGACGAAATCGAAGGAAGGCATGTGGAGACCTCGACCAAATGGTCATGAGGTCAACAGGAGGATTACGCGCCCGGGAAATCCTAGGATGGCAAGGGAAGACCTCGACCAACTGGTCATGAGGTCAACAAGGGGATTCTGCACCCGTGAAATCCAAGAAAGGCAAGGGAAGACCTCGACCAATTGTCAAAAGGTCAACAAGTGGATTTCGTGCCCGCAAAATCCACGGAAGGCAAGGGAAGACCTTGACCAAATGGTCAAGAGGTAACAAGAGGATTTCGCGCCCGCGAATTCCATGGAAGGCAAGGGAAGACCTCGACCAAATGGTCAAGAGGTCAACACGGGGATTTCACGCCCACGAAATCTAAGGAAGGCGAGGGAAGACCTCGACCAAATGGTCAAGAGGTCAACAAGAGGACATCGCACCCACGAAATCCAAGGTAGGCGAGGGAAGAACTCTACAAATGGTCAGGAGGTCCACAAGAGGATTTCACTCCCGCTAAATCCTAGGAAGGCAAGGGAAGACCATGACCAAATGGTCAAGAGGTCAACAAGAGGATTTCGCGCCAGCGAAATCCAAGAAAGGCAAGGGATGACCTCGACCAAATGGTCATGAGGTCAACAAGGGGATTTCGTGCCTGCGAAATCCAAGGAAGGCAAGGGAAGACCTCGACCAAATAGTCAGGAGGTATCAAGGGGATTTCACGCCCACGAAATCCATGGAAGGCAAGGGAAGACCTCGACCAAATGGTCAAGAGGTCGACAAGAGGATTTCGTGCCCGCGAAATCTAAGGAAGGCAAGGGAAGACCCCGACCTAATGGTCAAGAGGTCAACAAGAGGATTTCGCACCCGCGAAATCCAAGGGAGGCAAGGGAAGACCTTGACCAAATGGTCATGAGGTCTACAGGAGGATTTCACGCCCACGAAATCCAAGGAAGGCAAGGGAAGACCTCGACCAAATGGTCAAGAGAACAACAAGAGGATTTCACGCCTACAAAATCCAAGGAAGGCAAGGGTAGACCTCGACCAAATGGTCATGAGGTCAATAGGTGGATTCCGCGTCGGCGAAATCGAAGGAAGGCATGGGAAGACCTCGACCAAATGATCAAGAGGTCAACAGGAGGATTCGACGCCTGCGAAATCCTAGGATGGCAAGGGAAGACCTCGACCAAATGGCCATGAGGTCAACAAGGGGATTCTGCAACCGCGAAATCCACGGAAGGCCGGGGAAGACCTCGACCAAATGGTCAAGAGATCAACAAGTGGATTTTGCGCCCGCGAAATCAAAGGAAGGCAAGGGGAGACCTTGACCAAATGGTCAAGAGGTAACCAGACGATTTCGCGCCCGCGAATTCCATGAAAGGCAAGGGAAAACCATGACCAAATGGTCAAGAGGTCAACACGAGGATTTTGTGCCCGCGAAATCTAAAGAAGGCGAGGGAAGACCTCGACCAAATGGTCAAGAGGTCAACAAGAGGATTTCACGCTAGCGAAATCCAAGAAAGGCAAGGGAAGACCTCGAACAAATGGTCATGAGGTCAACAAGAGGATTCCGCGCCCGCGAAATCAAAGGAAGGCATGGGAAACCTCGACCAAATGGTCTAGAGGTCAGCAAAAGGGTTTCGTGGCTACGAAATCCAAGGAATGCAAGGGAAGACCTAGACGAAATAGTCAGCAGGTAACAAGGAATTTCACACCCGCGAAATCCATGGAAGGCAAGGGAAGACCACGACCTAATGGTCAAGTGGTCAACAAGAGGATTTCGTGTTCGTGAAATCCAAGGAAGGCGAGGGAAGTCCTCGACCAAATGGTCAAGAGGTCAACAAGAGGACATCGCGCCTACGAGATCCAAGGAAGGCGAGGGAGGAACTCGACCAAATGGTAAAGAGGTCAACATGAGGATTTCGTGCCCACGAAATCCAAGGAAGGCAAGGGAAGACCATCACCAAATGGTCAAGAGTTCTACAAGAGGATTTTGCCCCCACGAAATCCAAGGACGGCATGCGAAGACCTCGTCCAAATGGTCAAAAGGTCGACAAGAGGTTTTCGAGCCTGCGAAATCCAAGGAAGGCAAGAGAAGACCACGACCAAATGGTCGAGAGGTCAACAAGATGCTTTCGCACCTGCAAAATCTATGCAAGGCAAGGGAAGACCTCGACCAAATGGTCATGAGGTCAACAGGAGGACTTCGCGCCTGCAAAATCCAAGGAAGGCAAGGGAAGACCTCGACCAAATGGTCAAGTGGTCAACAAGAGGATTTCGCACCCGCGAAATCCAAGGAAGGCAAGGGAAGACCACGACCAAATGGTCAAGAGCTAACAATAGGAAGGCGAGGGAAGAACTCGACCAATTGGTCAAGATGTCAACAAGAGGATCTCGCTCCCGTGAAATCCAAGGAAGGCAAGGGAAGACGAAGACCAAATGGTCAAGAGGTAACAAGAGGATTTCGCGCCCGCGAAATCCAACGAAGGCTAGGGAAGACCTCGACCAAATGGTCAAGATGTCTACAAGAGGATTTCGCGCCCACGAAATCCTAGGAAGGCATGGGAAGACCTCGACCAAATGGTCAAGAGGTCAACAAGAGGATTTCGCGCCTACAAAATCCAAGAAAGGCAAGGGAAGACCTCGACCAAATGGTCAAGAGGTCAATAGGAGGATTCCGTGCCGGCGAAATCGAAGGAAGGCATGGGAAGACCTCGACCAAATGGTCATGAGGTCAATAGGTGGATTCCGCGCCCGTGAAATCCTAGGATGGCAAGGAAGACCTCGACCAACTGGTCATGAGGTCAACAAGGGGATTTTGCACCCGTGAAATCCAAGGAAGGCAAGGGAAGACCTCGACCAAATGGTCAAGAGGTCAACAAGAGGATTTCGCACCAGCGAAATCCAAGGAAGGCAAGGGAAGACCTTGACCAAATGGTCAAGAGGTCAACAAGAGGATTTCGCACCCACGAAATCCATGGAAGGCAAGGGAAGACCTCTACCAAATGGTCAAGAGGTCAACAAGAGGATTTCGCGCCAACAAAATCCAAGGAAGGCAAGGGAAGTCCTCGACCAAATGGTCATGAGGTCAATAGGAGAACTCCGCGCCGGCGAAATCGATGGAAGGCATGGGATGACCTCGACCAAATGATCAAGAGGTCAACAGGAGGATTCGGCGCCTACGAAATCCTAGGATGGCAAGGGAAGACCTCGACCAAATGGTCATGAGGTCAACAAGGGCATTCTGCACCCGCGAAATCCAAGGATTGCCGGGGAAGACCTCGACCAAATGGTGATGAGGTCAACAAGAGGATTTCGCGCCCGCGAAATCCAAGGAAGGCAACGGAAGAACTTGACCAAATGGTCAAGAGGTAACAAGAGGATTTCGCGCCCGCCAATTCCACGAAAGGCAAGGGAAGACCTCGACGAAATGGTCAAGTGGTCAACACGGGGATTTCGCGCCCGCGAAATCTTAGGAAGGCGAGGGAAGACCTCGACCAAATGGTCAAGAGGTCAACAAGAGGACATCGCACCCACGAAATCCAAGGAAGGCGAGGGAAGAACTCTACAAATGGTCAGGTGGTCCACAAGGGGATTTCACGCCTGCTAAATCCAAGGAACGCAAGGGAAGACCTCGACCAAATGGTCAAGAGGTCAACAAGAGCATTTCGCGCCAGCGATATCCATGGAAGGCAAGGGAAGACCTCGACCAAATGTTCAAGAGGTCAACATTAGGATTTCGTGCCTGCGAAATCCAAGGAAGGCAAGGGAAGACCTCGACCAAATAGTCAGGAGGTAACAAGGGGATTTCGCGCCCGCGAAATCCATGGAAGGCAAGGGAAGACCTCGACCAATTGGTCAGGAGGTCGACAAGAGGATTCCACGCCCGCGAAATCCAAGGAAGGCAAGGGAAGACCCCGACCTATTGGTCAAGAGGTCAACAAGAGGATTTCGCACCCGCGAAATCCAAGGAAGGCAAGGGAAGACCTTGACCAAATGGTCAAGAGGTCTACAAGAGGATTTCGCGCCCACGCAATCCAAGGAAGGCAAGGGAAGACCTCGACCAAATGGTCATGAGGTCAACAAGGGGATTTCGCGCCTACAAAATCCAAGGAAGGCAAGGGAAGACCTCGACCAAATGGTCATGAGGTCAATAGGAGGATTCCGCGCCGGCGAAATCGAAGGAAGGCATGGGAAGACCTCGACCATTTGATCAAGAGGTCAACAGGAGGATTCCGCGCCTGCGAAATCCTAGGATGGCAAGGGAAGACCTCGACCAAATGGTCATGAGGTCAACAAGGGGATTCTGCACCCGCGAAATCCCAGGAAGGCCGGGATAGACCTCGACCAAATGGTCAAGAGGTCAACAAGTGGATTTCGCGCCCGCGAAATCTAAGGAAGGCAAGGGGAGACCTTAACCAAATGGTCAAGAGGTAACCAGACGATTTCGCGCCCGCGAATTCCATGAAAGGCAAGGGAAGACCTTGACCAAATGGTCAAGAGGTCAACACGAGGATTTTGCGCCCGCGAAATCTAAAGAAGGCGAGGGAAGACCTCGACCAAATGGTCAAGAGGTCAACAAGAGGACATCACGCCCACGAAATCCAAGGAAGGCGAGGGAAGAACTCTACAAATGGTCAAGTGGTCCACAAGTGGATTTCACGCCCGCTAAATCCAAGAAAGGCAAGGGAAGACCTCGACCCAATGGTCATGAGGTCAACAAAGGGATTCCGCGCCCGCGAAATCGAAGGAAGGCAAGGGAAACCTCGACCAAATGGTCTAGAGGTCAACAAGAGGGTTTCGTGGCTATGAAATCCAAGGAAGGCAAGGGAAGACCTAAACCAAATAGTCAGCAGGTAACTAGGGATTTCGCGCCCACGAAATCCATGGAAGGCAAGGGAAGACCACGACCAAATGGTCATGTGGTCAACAAGAGGACATCGCGCCAGCGAGATCCAAGGAAGGCGAGGGAGGAACTCGACCAAATGGTAAAGAGGTCAACATGAGGATTTCACGCCCACGAAATCCATGGAAGGCAAGGGAAAAACTTGACCAAATGGTCAAGTGGTCAACAAGAGGATTTCGAGCCCACGAAATCAATGGAAGGCAAGGGAAGACCTCGACCAAATGGTCAAGAGGTCTACAAGAGGATTTCACCCCCACGAAATCCAAGGACGGCAAGCGAAGACCTCGTCCAAATGGTCAAGTGGTCGACAAGAGGTTTTCGCGCCTGCGAAATCCAAGGAAGGCAAGAGAAGACCTCGACCAAATGGTCAAGATGTCAACAAGAGGATCTCGCTCCCGTGAAATCCAAGGAAGGCAAGGGAAGATGAAGACCAAATGGTCAAGAGGTAACAAGAGGATTTCGCGCCCGTGAAATCCAAGGAAGGCTAGGGAAGACCTCGACCAAATGGTCAAGAGGTCTACAAGAGGATTTCACGCCCACGAAATCCAAGGAAGGCATGGGAAGACCTCGACCAAATGGTCTAGAGGTCAACAAGATGATTTTGCGCCTACAAAATCCATGGAAGGCAAGGGAAGACCTCGACCAAATGGTCAAGAGGTCAATAGGAGGATTCCGTGCCGGCGAAATCGAAGGAAGGCATGGAAACACCTCGACCTAATGGTCATGAGGTCAACAAGAGGATTCCGCGCCCGTGAAATCCTAGGATGGCAAGGGAAGACCTCGACCAACTGGTCATGAGTTCAACAAGGGGATTCTGCACCCGTGAAATCCATGGAAGGCAAGGGAAGACCTCGACCAAATTGTCAAGAGGTCAACAAGTGGATTTCGCGCCTGCGAAATCCAAGGAAGGCAAGGGAAGACCTTGACCAAATGGTCAAGAGGTAACAAGAGGATTTCGCGCCCGCCAATTCCATGAAAGGCAAGGGAAGACCTCGACCAAATGGTCAAGAGGTCAAAACGGGAATTTCGCGCCCGCGAAATCTAAGGAAGGCGAGGGAAGACCTCGACCAAATGGTCAAGAGGTCAACAAGAGGACATCGCACCCACGAAATCCAAGGAAGGCGAGGGAAGAACTCTACAAATGGTCAAGAGGTCCACAAGAGGATTTCACGCCCGCTAAATCCAAGGAAGGCAAGGGAAGACCTCGACCAACTGGTCAAGAGGTCAACAAGAGGATTTCGCGCCAGCGAAATCCAAGAAAGGCAAGGGAAGACCTCGACCAAATGGTCAAGAGGTCAACAAGAGGATTTCGTGCCTGCGAAATCCAAGGATGGCAAGGGAAAACCTCGACCAAATAGTCAGGAGGTAACAAGGGGATTTCGCGCCCGCGAATTCCATGGAAGGCAAGGGAAGACCTCGATCAAATGGTCAAGAGGTCGACAAGAGGATTTTGCGCCCGCGAAATCCAAGGAAGGCAAGGGCAGACCCCGACCTAATGGTCAAGAGGTCAACAAGAGGATTTCGCACCCGCGAAATCCAAGGAAGGCAAGGGAAGACCTCGACCAAATGGTCAAGAGGTCTACAAGAGATTTCGCGCCCATGAAATCCAAGGAAGGCAAGGGAAGACCTCGACCAAATGGTCAAGAGTTCAACAAGTGGTTTTCGCGCAAACAAAATCCAAGGAAGGCAAGGGAAGACCACGACCAAATGGTCATGAGGTCAATAGGAGGATTCCACGCCTGCGAAATCCTAGGATGCCAAGGGAAGACCTCGACCAACTGGTCATGAGGTCAACAAGGGGATTCTGCACCTGTAAAATCCAGGAAAGGCAAGGGAAGACCTCGACCAACTGGTCAAGAGGTCAACAAGAGGATTTCGCACAAAGAAAATCCAAGGAAGGCTTGGGAAGACCACGAGCAAATGGTCATGAGGTCAATAGGAGGATTCCGCGCCCGCGAAATCCTAGGATGGCAAGGGAAGACCTCGACCAACTGGTCATGAGGTCAACAAGGGAATTCTGCACCTGTGAAATCCAAGGAAGGCAAGGGAAGACCTCGGCCAAATTGTCAAGAGGTCAACAAGTGGATTTCGCGGGAAGGCAAGGGAAGACCTTGTCCAAATGGTTAAGAGGTAACAAGAGGATTTCGCGCCCGCGAATTCCATGAAAGGCAAGGGAAGACCTCGACCAAATGGTCAAGAGGTCAACACGGGGATTTCGCGCCCGCGAAATCTAAGGAAGGCGAGGGAAGACCTCGACCAAATGGTCAAAAGGTCAAAAAGAGGACGTCGCACCCACGAAATCCAAGGAAGGCGAGGGAAGAACTCTACAAATGGTCAAGAGGTCCACAAGAGGATTTGGTGCCAGTGAAATCCAAGAAAGACAAGGGAAGACCTCGACCAAATGGTCAAGAGGTCAACAAGAGGATTTTGGGCCTGCGAAATCCAAGGAAGGTAAGGGAAGACCTCGACCAAATAGTCAGGAGGTTACAAGGGGATTTCGCGCCCGCGAAATCCATGGAAGGCAAGGGAAGACCTCGACCAAATGGTCAAGAGGTCGACAAGGGGATTTCGCGCCCGCGAAATCCAAGGAAGGCAAGGGCAGACCCCGACCTAATGGTCAAGAGGTCAACAAGAGGATTTCGCACCCGCGAAATCAAAGGAAGGCAAGGGAAGACCTCGACCAAATGGTCAAGAGGTCTACAAGAGATTTCGTGCCCACGAAATCCAAGGAAGGCAAGGGAAGAGCTCGACCAAATGGTCAAGAGGTCAACAAAAGGATTTCGCGCAAACAAAGTCCAAGGAAGGCAAGGGAAGACCACAACCAAATGGTCATGAGGTCAATAGGTGTATTCCGCACCCGCGAAATCCTAGGATGGCAAGGGAAGACTCGACCAACTGGTCATGAGGTCAACAAGGGGATTCTGCACCTGTGAAATCCAGGAAAGGCAAGGGAAGACCTCGACCAAATTGTCAAGAGGTCAACAAGTGGATTTCGCGCCCGCGAAATCCAAGGAAGGCAAGGGAAGACCTTGACCTAATGGTCAAGAGGTAAAAAGAGGATTTCGCGCCCACGAATTCCATGAAAGGCAAGGGAAGACCATGACCAAATGGTCAAGAGGTCAACACGGGGATTTCGCGCCTGCGAAATCTAAGGAAGGTGAGGGAAGACCTCGACCAAATGGTCAAGAGGTCAACAAGAGGACGTCGCACCCACGAAATCCAAGGAAGGCGAGGGAAGAACTCTACAAATGGTCAAGAGATCCACAAGTGGATTTGACGCCCGCTAAATCCAAGGAAGGCAAGGGAAGACCTCCACCAAATGGTCAAGAGGTCAACAAGAGGATTTCGCGCCAGCGAAATCCAAGAAAGGCAAGGGAAGACCTCGACCAAATGGTCAAGAGGTCAACAAGAGGATTTCGTGCCTGCGAAATCCAAGGAAGGCAAGGGAAGACCTCGACCAAATAGTCAGGAGGTAACAAGAGGATCTCGCTCCCGTGAAATCCAAGGAAGGCAAGGGAAGACGAAGACCAAATGTTCAAGAGGTAACAAGAGGATTTCGCGCCCGCGAAATCCAAGGAAGGCTTGGGAAGACCTCGACCAAATGGTCAAGAGGTCAATAGGAGGATTCTGCGCCGGTGAAATCTAAGGAAGGCATGGGAAGACCTCGACCACATGGTCAAGAGGTCAATAGGAGGATTCCGTGCCGGTGAAATCCAAGGATGGCATTGGAAGTCCTCGACCAAATGGTCAAGAGGTCAACAATAGCATTCCGCGCCCGCGAAATCCTGGGATGGTAAGGGAAGACCTCGACCAAATGGTCATGAGGTCAACAAGAGGTTTCCGCGCCCGCGAAATCCAGGGAAGGCAAGGGAAGACCTCGACCAAATGATCAAGAGGTCAATAAGATGATTTCGCGCCCGCGAAATCTAAGGAAGGCAAGGGAAGACCTAGACCAAATGGTCAAGAGGTAACATGAGGATTTCGCGCCCGCGAATTCAATGGAATTCAGGGGAAGACCTCGACCAAATGGTCAAGAGGAAAACAAGTGGTTTTCGCGCACGCGAAATCTAAGGAAAGGGAGGGAAGACCTCGACCAAATGGTCAAGAGGTCAAGAAGACGACATCGCGCCCATGAAATCCAAGGAAGGCGAGGGAAGAACTCTACCAAATGGTCAAGAGGTCCACATGAGGATTTCGCGACCACGAATTCAAAGGAAGGCAAGGGAAGACCTCGACCAAATGGTCTAGAGGTCAACAAGAGGATTTTGCGCCCGCGAAATCAAAGGAAGGCAAGGGATGACCTCGACCAAATGGTCTTGTGGTCAACAAGCGGATTCCGTGCACGCGAAATCCAAGGAAGGCAAGGGAAGGCCGCGACCAAATGGTCAAGAGGTCAACAAGAGGATTTCGCGGGCCAAGGAAGGCAAGGGAAGACCTCGACCAAAAGGTCAAGAGGTCAACAAGAGGATTTCGCGCCCGTGAAATCCAAGGAAGGCAAGGGAAGACCTTGACCAAATGGTCAAGAGGTAACAAGAGGATTTCGCGCCCGCCAATTCGTTGAAAGGCAAGGGAAGACCTCGACCAAATGGTCAAGAGGTCAAAACGGGGATTTCGCGCCCGCGAAATCTAAGGAAGGCGAGGGAAGACCTCGACCAAATGGTCAAGAGGTCAACAAGGGGACATCGCACCCACGAAATCCAAGGAAGGCGAGGGAAGAACTCTACAAATGGTCAAGAGGTCCACAAGAGGATTTCACGCCCGCTAAATCCAAGGAA
>JAMKQA010000498.1:0-10116 GCA_024699735.1 Posidonia australis
TTCCATTGGGACGGATCCTGGTGTTTCTTTTACATTTGAGATTTTCCCATCCACGATTCTTTCCAATGGGATGGATCCTGGTGTTCCTTTTACATTTGTGGTTTTCCTTTCCATGGTTCGTATCAATGGGACGGATCCTGGTGTTTCTTTTAAATTTGAGTTTTTCCCATCCACGATTCGTTCCAATGTGACGGATCCTGGTGTTCCTTTTACATTTGAGGTTTTCCTATCCATGGTACGTAGCAATGGGACAGATCCTGGTGTTCCTTTTACATTTGAATTTTCCCATCCACGGTTTGTTCCAATGGGACGGATCTAGGTGTCCCTTGTAAATTTGAGATTTTCCCATCCACGATTTGTTCCAATGGGACAGATCCTGGTGTTCCTTTTACATTTATTATTTTCCCATCCACAATTCGTTCCAATTTGATGGATCCTGGTGTTCCTTTTACATTTAAGATTTTCCCATCCACGATTCATTCCAAAGGGATGGAACCTGGTGTTCCTTTTCCATTTGTGGTTTTCCCATCCGCAATTCGTTCCATTGGGATTGATCCTGGTGTTCCTTTTACATTTAAGATTTTCCCATCCACGATTCTTTCCAAATGGACGGAACCTACTGTTCCTTTTACATTTGTGATTTTCCCAACCACGATTCATTCTAATGGGATGGGTCCTGGTGTTTGTTTTACATTTGAGATTTTCCCTTCCACGATTCGTTCCAATGGGACGGATACTAGTGTTCCATTTCCATTTAAGATTTCCCATCCACGATTCGTTCCAATCAGAGGGATCCTTGTGTTCCATTTACATTTGAGATTTACCTAACCATGGTTCGTTCCAATGGGACAGATTCCGGTGTTCCTTTTGCAATTGTGGTTTTCCTATCCACGGTTCGTTCGAATGGGACAGATCTTGGTGTTTTGCTTACATTTGAGACTTCCCCATCCACGATTTGTTCCAATGGGATGGATCCTTGTGTTCCATTTAAATTTTTGATATTCCCATCCACGATTCGTTCCAATGGGTCGAATCCTGGTGTTCTTTTACTTTTCTGATTTTCCCATCCACGATTCGTTCGAATGGGATGGATACTGGTGTTCCTTTCACATTTGAGATTTTCCTATCCATAGTTCGTTCCAATGGGACGAATCCTGGTGTTCCTTTTACATTTGTTATTTTCCTATCCACGATTCGTTCCAACAGGACAGATGTTGGTGTTCCTTTACATTTCTGATTTTCCTTTCCTCGGTTCGTTCCAATGGGATGGATCCTGGTGTTCCTTTATATTTCAGATTTTCCAATCCACGATTTGTTCCAATGGGAAAGATCTTGGTGTTCCTTCCAAATTTGTGATTTTCCCATCCATGATTCGTTCCAATGGGACAGATCATAGTGTTCCTTTTACATTTAAGATTTTCCCATCCACGATTCGTACGAATGGGTCGGATCCTTGTGTTCCTTTTACATTTGAGGTTTTCCTATCCACGGTTCGTTCCAATGGGATGGATCCTGGTGTTTCATTTATATTTGTGATTTTCCCTTCCACAATTCGTTCCAATGGGATGGATCCTGGTGTTCCATTTCCATTTAAGATTTTCCCTTCCACGATTCGTTCCAATGGGACGGATCCAGGCGTTCCTTTTACATTTGAGATTTTCCCATCCACGATTCGTTCCAATGGGACGAATCCTGGTGTTCCATTAACAATTGAGATTTTCCTATCCGAGCTTCGTTCTAATGGGACAGAACTTGGTGTTCATTTTACATTTCAAATTTCCTATCCACGGTTCGTTCCAGTGGGACAGATCCTGGTGTTCCTTTACATTTGAGTTATTCCAATCCACGGTTCGTTCCAACGGGACGTATCCTGGTGTTCCTTTTACTTTTGAATTTTTCCATCCACGTTTCGCTCCATTGGGACGGATCCTGGTGTTCCTTTTACATTTTTGATTTTCCTCCCCACGGTTCGTTCCAATGGGACGGATCATGGTGTTCCTTTACATTTAAGATTTTCCCATCCACGATTCATGCCAATGGGTCGGATCCTAGTGTTCCTTTTACATTTGAGGCTTTCCTATCCACAGTTCATTCCAATGGCACAGATCCTCGCGTTCCCTTTACATTTGAGATTTTCCCAACCACTATTCATTCCAATGGGACGGATCCAGGTGTCCCTTTTACATTTGAGATTTTCCCTTCCACGATTCGTTCCAATGGGAGGGATCCAGGTGTTCCACTAATATTTGAGATTTTCCTATCCACGGTTCATTCCAATGGGACGAATCCTGGTGTTCCATTAACCTTGAGATTTTCATGTCCACGGTTCGTTCCAATGGGACGGATCCCGGTGTTCCTTTTGTATTTGAGGTTTTCCTATCCACGGTTCGTTCCAGTGGGACGGATCTTGGTGTTCCGTTTACATTTGAAATTTTGCCATCCATGATTTGTTCCGTTGGGAAGGATCCTTGTGTTCCATTTACATTTTCGATTTTCCAATCCACGGTTCGTTCCAATGGGACAGATCCTGGTGTTCCTTTACATTTTCGATCTTCCTATCCACATTTCGTTCCGATGGGATGGATCTTGGTGTTCCTTTTACATTTGAATTTTCCTATCCACGGTTCGTTCCAATGGGACGGTTCTAGGTGTCCCTTTACATTTGAGATTTTCCTATCCACGGTTCGTTCCAATGGGACGGATCCTAGTGTTCCTTTTATTTTTTGAATTTTCCAATCCACGATTCGTTCCAATGGGATGGATCCTGGTGTTCCATTACATTTAAGCTTTTCCTATCCACGGTTCGTTCCAATGGGACGGATCCTGGTGTTCCATTACTTTTGAGATTTTCCTTTCCACGGTTCGTTCCAATGGTACGGATCCTGGTTGTCCTTTTACTTTTGAATTTTCCCATCCATGATTCCTTCCAATGGGACGGATCCTAGTGTTCCATTTACATTTGTGATTTTCCAATCCACGGTTCGTTCCAATGGGACGGATCCTGGTGTTCTCTTACATTTGAGATTTTCCTGTCCACGATTCATTCCAATGTGATGGATCTTGGTGTTCCTATCACATTTGAATTTTCCTATCCACGGTTCATTCCAATGGGACGATTCCTAGTGTTCCTTTACATTGGAGATTTTCCTAACCATGGTTCGTTCCACTGGGATGGATCTTGGTGTTCCTTTTAATTTTGAATTTTCCAATCCACGATTCGTTCCAATGGGATGGATACTGGTGTTCCGTATACGTTTGAGACTTTCCTATCCACGGTTCGTTCCAATGGGATGGATCCTAGTGTTCCATTACAATTGAGATTTTCCTATCCACGTTTCATTCCATTGGGATGGATCCTGGTGAATCTTTTACATTTGAGATTTTCCCATCGACGGTTCGTTCCATTGGGACAGATCCTGGTGCTCCTTTTACATTTGAATTTTCCCATCCACGGTTCGTTCCATTGGGACGGATCTTGGTGTTCCTTCTAAATTTGAGATTTTCCCATCCATGATTCGTCCAATGGGACGGATCCTGGTGTTCCATTTACATTTTTGGTTTTCCCATCCACAATTCGTTCCACTGGGATGGATCCTGGTGTTCCTTTTACATTTAAGATTTTCCCTTCCACGATTCGTTCCAATGGGATTGAACCTAGTGTTCCTTTTACATTTGTAATTTTCCCAACCACGATTCATTCCAATGGGACGGATCCTGGTGTTCCTTTTACATTTGAGATTTTCCCTTCCACGATTCGTTCCAATGGGATGGATCAAGGTGTTCCATTTCCATTTAAGATTTTCCCATCCATGATTTGTTCCAATGGGACGAATCCTGGCATACCTTTTACATTGGTGATTTTCCCATCCACGATTCATTCCAATCAGACGGATCCTGTTGTTCCATTAACATTTGAGATTTTCCTATCCACTGTTCTTTCCAATGGGACGGATTCCTATGTTCCTTTTGCACTTGAGGTTTTCCTAACCACGATTCGTTCCAATGGGACGGATCTTGGTGTTTCGTTTACGTTTGAGATTTTCCCTTCCACGATTTGTTCCAATGGGATGGATCATTGTGTTCCTTTTACATTTAAGATTTTCCCATCCCCGAATTGTTCCAATGGGACTAAACCTAGTCTTCCTTTTACATTTGCGATTTTCCCAACCACGATTCGTTCCAATGGGACGGAACCTAGTGTTCCTTTTACATTTGCAATTTTCCCAACCACGATTCATTCCAATGGGACGGACCCTGGTGTTCCTTTTACATTTGAGATTTTCCCTTCCACGATTCGTTCCAATGGGACGGATCAAGGTGTTCCTTTTCCATTTAAGATTTTCCCATCCATGATTCGTTCCAATGGGTCGGATCCTGGTGTACCTTTTACATTGTGATTTTCCCATCCACGATTCGTTCCAATCGGACGGATCCTGTAGTTCCATTAACATTTGAGATTTTCCTATCCACGGTTCATTCCAATGGGACGGTTCTAGGTGTCCCTTTACATTTGAGATTTTCCTATCCACGGTTCGTTCCAATGGGACGGATCCTTGTGTTCTTTTTATTTTTGAATTTTCAAATCCACGATTCGTTCCAATGGGATGGATCCTGGTGTTCCATTACATTTAAGATTTTCCTATCCACGGTTCGTTCCAATGGGACGGATCCTAGTGTTCCTTTACTTTTGAGATTTTCCTTTCCACGGTTCGTTCCAAAGGTACGGATCTTGGTGGTCCTTTTACTTTTGAAATTTCCCATCCATGATTCGTTCAAATGGGACAAATCCTAGTGTTCCATTTACATTTGTGATTTTCCTATCCACGGTTCGTTCCAATGGGATGGATCCTGGTGTTCTCTTACATTTGAGATTTTCCCGTCCACGATTCATTCCAATGGGACGGTTCCTGGTGTTCGTTTACATTGGAGATTTTCCGAACCATGGTTCGTTCCACTGGGATGGATCCTGGTGTTCCTTTTAATTTTGAATTTTCCCATCCACAATTCGTTCCAATGGGACTGATCCTGGTGATTCGTATACGTTTGAGACTTTCCTATCCACGGTTCGTTCCAATGGGATGGATCCTAGTGTTCCATTACAATTGAGATTTTCCTATCCACGGTTCGTTCCATGGGGATGGATCCTGGTGAATCTTTTACAATTGAGATTTTCTCATAGACGGTTCGTTCCAATGGGACAGATCCTGGTGTTCCTTTTACATTTGAATTTTCCCATCCACGGTTCGTTCCAATGGGACGGATCTAGGTGTTCCTTCTAAATTTGAGATTTTCCCATCCACGATTCGTGCAATGGGACGGATACTGGTGCTCCATTTACATTTGTGGTTTTCCCATCCGCAATTCGTTCCAATGGGATGGATCTTGGTGTTCCTTTTACATTTAAGATTTTCCCTTCCACGATTCGGTCCAATGGGATTGAACCTAGTGTTCCTTTTACATTTGCGATTTTCCCAACCACGATTCATTCCAATGGGACGGATCCTGGTGTTCCTTTTACATTTGAGATTTTCCCTTCCACGATTCGTTCCAATGGGATGGATCAAGGTGTTCCTTTTCCATTTGAGATTTTCCCATCCATGATTCGTTCCAATGGGACGAATCCTGGCGTACCTTTTACATTTGTGATTTTCCCATCCACGATTCGTTCCAATCGGACGGATCCTGTTGTTCCATTAACATTTGAGATTTTCCGATCCACTGTTCTTTCCAATGGGACGGATTCCTGTGTACCTTTTGCACTTGAGGTTTTCCTAACCACGGTTCGTTCCAATGGGACGGATCTTGGTGTTTCGTTTACGTTTGAGATTTTCCCTTTCACGATTTGTTCCAATGGGATGGATCCTTGTGTTTCTTTTACATTTAAGATTTTCCCATCCCCGATTTGTTCCATTGGGACTGAACCTAGTGTTCCTTTTACATTTGCGATTTTCCCAACCACGATTCGTTCCAATGGGATGGAACCTAGTGTTCCTTTTACATTTGCGATTTTCCCAACCACGATTCATTCCAATGGGATGGATCCTGGTGTTCCTTTTACATTTGAGATTTTCCCTTCCACGATTCGTTCCAATGGGACGGATCAAGGTGTTCCTTTTCCATTTATGATTTTCCCATCCATGATTCATTCCAATGGGACGAATCCTGGTGTACCTTTTACATTTGTGATTTTCCCATCCACGATTTGTTCCAATCAGACGAATCCCGTTGTTCCATTAACATTTGAGATTTTCCTATCCACGGTTCTTTCCAATGGGACGGATTCCTGTGTTCCTTTTGCACTTGAGGTTTTCCTAACCATGGTTCGTTCCAATGGGATGGATCTTGGTGTTTCGTTTCCGTTTGAGATTTTCCCTTCCACGATTTGTTCCAATGGGATGGATCCTTGTGTTCCATTTACATTTTTGATATTCCCATCCACGATTCGTTCCAATGGGTTGGATCCTGGTGTTCTTTTACATTTGCAATTTTCCCATCCACGATTTGTTCGAATGGGATGGATATTGGTGTTCCATTGACATTTGAGATTTTCCTTTCCATAGTTCGTTCCAATGGGACGGATCCTAGTGTTCCATTTACAGTTGTGATTTTACTGTACACGGTTCGTTCCAACGGGACGGATCTTGCTGTTCCTTTACATTTCAGATTTTCCAATCCACAGTTCGTTCCAGTGGGACAGATGCTGGTGTTCCTTTTACATTTGTCATTTTCCTATCTACGATTCATTCCAACGGGACGGATCCTTTAGTTCCTTTACATTTCTGATTTTCCTATCCACGGTTCGTTCCAATGGGACGGTTCCTAGTGTCCATTTTACATTTGAATTTTCCCATCCACGGTTCGTTCCAAAGGGACGGATCCGGGTGTTACTTTACATCTCAGATTATCCCATCGACGATTTGTTCCAATGGGAAAGATCCTGGTGTTCCTTCTAAATTTGATAATTTCCCATCCACGATTCGTTGCAATGGGACGTTTCCTGGTGTACCTTTTACATTTAAGATTTTCCCATCCACGATTCGTACCAATGGGTCGGATCATGGTGTTCCTTTTACAATTGAGATTTTCCTATCCACGGTTCGTTCCAATGGGACGGATACAAGTGTTCCGTTTACATTTGAGATTTTCCCTTCCACGATTTGATCCAATGAGATGGATCCTAGTGTTCCTTTTCCATTAATGATTTTCCCTTCCACGATCGTTCCAATGGGACTGATCCTGACGTTCCATTTACATTTGAGACTTTCCCATCCACGATTCGTTACAATGGGATGGAACCTAGTGTTCCTTTTACATTTGCGATTTTCCCAACCACGATTCATTCCAATGGGACGGATCCTTGTGTTCCGTTTATATTTGAGATTTTCCCTTCCACGATTCGTTCCAATGGGACGGATCAAGGTGTTCCTTTTCCATTTAAGATTTTCCCATCCATGATTCGTTCCAATGGGACGGATCCTGGTGTACCTTTTACATTTGTGAATTTCCCATCCACGATTCGTTCCAATCGGACGGATCCTGTTGCTCCATTAACATTTGAGATTTTCCTATCCACTGTTCTTTCCAAAGGGACGGATTCCTATTTTCCTTTTGCACTTGAGGTTTTCCTAACCACGGTTCGTTCCAATGAGATGGATCTTGGTGTTTCGTTTACGTATGAGATTTTCCCTTCCACGATTTGTTCCAATGGGATGGATCCATGTGTTCCTTTTACATTTAAGATTTTCCCATCCCCGATTCGTTCCTATGGGACTGAACCTAGTGTTCCTTTTACATTTGCGATTTTCCTAACCACGATTCGTTCCAATGGGACGGAACCTAGTGTTCCGTTTACATTTGCAATTTTCCCAACCACGATTCCTTCCAATGGGACGGATCCTGGTGTTCCTTTTACATTTGAGATTTTCCCTTCCACGATTCGTTCCAATGGGACGGATCAAGGTGTTCCTTTTCCATTTAAGATTTTCCCATCCATGATTCGTTCCAATGGGACGGATCCTGGTGTACCATTTACATTTGTGATTTTCCCATCCACGATTCGTTCCAATCGGACTGATCCTGTAGTTCCATTAACATTTGAGATTTTCCTATCCACGGTTCTTTCCAATGGGACGGTTCTAGGGGTCCCTTTACATTTGAGATTTTCCTATCCACGGTTCGTTCCAATGGGACGGATCCTAGTGTTCCTTTTATTTTTGAATTTTCCAATCCACGATTCGTTCCAATGGGATGGATCCTGGTGTTCCATTACATTTAAGATTTTCCTATCCACGGTTCGTTCCAATGGGACGGATCCTAGTGTTCCTATACTTTTGAGATTTTCCTTTCCACGGTTCGTTCCAATGGTACGGATCTTGATGGTCCTTTTACTTTTGAATTTTCCCATCCATGATTCGTTCCAATGGGACAAATCCTAGTGTTCCATTTACATTTGTGATTTTCCTATCCACAGTTCGTTCCAATGGGACGGATCCTAGTGTTCTCTTACATTTGAGATTTTCCCGTCCACGATTCATTCCAATGGGACGGTTCCTGGTGTTCGTTTACATTGGAGATTTTCCTAACCATGGTTCGTTCCACTGGGATGGATCCCGGTGTTCCTTTTAATTTTGAATTTTCCCATCCACAATTCGTTCCAATGGGACTGATCCTGGTGTTTCGTATACGTTTGAGACTTTCCGTTCCACGGTTCGTTCCAATGGGATGGATCCTAGTGTTCCATTGCAATTGTGATTTTCCAATCCACGATTCATTCCATGGGGATGGATCCTGGTGAATCTTTTACAATTGAGATTTTCCCATAGACGGTTCGTTCCAATGGGACCGATCCTGGTGTTCCTTTTACATTTGAATTTTCCCATCCACGGTTCGTTCCAATGGGACGGATCTAGGTGTTCCTTCTAAATTTGAGATTTTCCCATCCACGATTCGTGCAATGGGACGGATCCTGGTGTTCCATTTACATTTGTGGTTTTCCTATCCACAATTCGTTCCAATGGGATGGATACTGGTGTTCCTTTTACATTTAAGATTTTCCCTTCCACGATTCGTTCCAATGGGATTGAACATAGTGTTCCTTTTACATTTAAGATTTTCCCTTCCACGATTCGTTCCAATGGGATTGAACCTAGTGTTCCTTTTACATTTGCGATTTTCCCAACCACGATTCATTCCAATGGGATGGATCCTGGTGTTCCTTTTACATTTGAGATTTTCCCTTCCACGATTCGTTCCAATGGGATGGATCAAGATGTCCCTTTTCCAATTAAGATTTTCCCATCCATGATTCGTTCCAATGGGACGAATCCTGGCAAACCTTTTACATTTGTGATTTTCCCATCCTCGATTCGTTCCAATCGGACGGATCCTGTTGTTCCATTAACATTTGAGATTTTCCTATCCACTGTTCTTTCCAATGGGAAGGATTCCTGTGTTCCTTTTGCACTTGAGGTTTTCCTAACCACGGTTCGTTCCAATGGAACGGATCTTGGTGTTTCGTTTACGTTTGAGATTTTCACTATCACGATTTGTTCCAATGGGATGGATCCTTGTGTTCCTTTTACATTTAAGATTTTCCCATCCCCGATTCGTTCCAATGGGACTGAACCTAGTGTACCTTGTACATTTACGATTTTCCCAACCACGATTCGTTCCAATGGGATGGAACCTAGTGTTCCTTTTACATTTGCGATTTTCCCAACCTTGATTCATTCCAATGGGATGGATCCTGGTGTTCCTTTTACATTTGAGATTTTCCCTTCCACGATTCGTTCCAATGGGACGGATCAAGGGGTTCCTTTTCCATTTATGATTTTCCCATCCATGATTCGTTCCAATGGGACGAATCCTGGTGTACCTTTTACATTTGTGATTTTCCCATCCACGATTCGTTCCAATCGGACGGATCCTGTTGTTCCATTAACATTTGAGATTTTCCTATCCACGGTTCTTTTCAATGGGACGGATTCCTGTGTTCCTTTTGCACTTGAGGTTTTCCTTACCACGGTTCGTTCCAATGGGATGGATCTTGGTGTTTCGTTTACGTTTGAGATTTTCCCTTCCACGATTTGTTCCAATGGGATGGATCCTTGTGTTCCA
>JAMKQA010000499.1:0-35194 GCA_024699735.1 Posidonia australis
TATTAAGATGGACATTATACTTTGCTCTACTGTGATTGAACCTTTTGAAGTAATGGAAAGAAATACAAACTATCGATTACCAAAAAATATTATTGGTAGTAAGGGTTGTGCAAGGAGTTACCGTTGATTTTAACAACATGGATGGGAATTATGTTCCTTGTTTTCCGCAGGAGACCAGGCAGTGGGAAGAAACACATGCATACCAATACCATGCATGATACAAATTAAGAATAAAGATGGTTGGCAGGACATACAGAGGGCAAATCCCAATATTCAAACCAAAATACACGTGTTGTTAGGCCTCCCTAATCATCTAGAGGACCAATCCAATGATAAAATGCATTCCAAACACAAGCAAAAAAAAAAAACTACAGATCAGTGATAGACAGCACTGCTCTTCCTGTCATGCACATCATGCAGGTCCCATGCAAGAAACCCTAAACTAGAAACAACAATAATCATGCGCATTGACCTGCAGCACCGTTTCTGTAACACGCATATGCACGAACAAACCGGGATCACGTTCACAGCATAGGCGTACATTTGTCCTCTTGCTGGAGATGGAGACGTAGGGTCTTCCAATCACCTCAACAAGACCACACGAGCAACAAGTTGCAGAACCCTAATCCGGATGAGGTCGTGATTAGTCGGACTCTTCCCCCGCCCCCCCCACCCTCTCTCCATCGGCGTTTTTTTAATCAACTGGCTGGAGGGTTGTGGTGCAGAAGACGACTCCTTCCGAGCGATGGAAACGGTGAAGGTCGGCGATACATGTTAGAGGATAATATAATGGCCATGGAAGTGATCAGCTCGTTAAGTCTATGAGGACATAACAATACTGTTGGATTGGACAGGAGAAGGGTCCTACAAGACTCTATGATAGAACTCGAAAAGATTTGTGTGGAAAAAAAAATATATAAAATGGCTGTACAGCTGTGGCTCTGAACGAATGGTTTCGCAGGCTATGCGTTATGCCTCTGCTGGAGGACAAACAGTTTCCTGTTGTATTTTCTTGCGTGCCTGCCAACAAACAGATGAAATAATGTGTGATTTCAGGTATACATATATTCGAATTATTTGCCCACTGCAGTTTTCAGCATTTTTCTTCTTCTTTTTTTCACCTTAAGTTGGGTCTGGCTAAAATCGCATTCACAGGCCGGACCAATATGTATAGGCTGCTGCGATCATTGAGTTTGGGCCTTGTTCTTGTTGGACTGAAATGCCTGACGGCAAACTTCTATGTTTCCATATCATACACGACCCAGGTATTTTTGTAGATTACTATAAAACGAGGGTCTAGAACTACTAAGATCAAAGTTGGTAAGTGAGAAACCCTAGTTCCCAAGGCTGCTGAGGGGCGAGAGGACTACAAATAGATGGCGATAAGCCCACGCCCAACACATCGATCGGTACTTGTTTTCCTTCTCTTCTTTTTTTGGGTGTCATCAGATGGTTCTAGTTTTTTGGTGAATTAGCCTGCCCTTTGGTGGATCGATTAACTGGATCCTGTGGTTATTTGATCACGACTGGTATTTGTTTTTGATAGCAAAAACAAGTAGCGGCAGAGGGCGAGATTGGTCGATCGGAGATGTTGAGTCGCTCCACCTCCCTATCAAACCATGAGGTGCAGCGAATAGTTTCTCCAACATTCTTGGTTTCGGATTCTCCCCTTGTGCCTAGTTGTTTGCTTATTTTTGGAGAAATTGATATGATTTTTTGCTTGCTGGATGTGTTCTGAGTCTTGGGAGTCCTATGATGGCATGAAATCTTTGAGACCTGATTGCTTTCTCTTTTGATGAAAATTTCAAGCATTGGTTCTGAGGACTCTTATCATGCTGTACGCTTTTTTAATCCACTGCGTTTCTTTCATGAACTTTGCTGATTTTTTATTTTCTTTCTTTGGGATGATGAAATGCACTGGGCTCCGATTTAAACTTGATGGAAATGCAGTTGCCTTGAAAGCATCGTCTGACTGAAGCCATTGGGAGATGTTATTACCCACCACTGCTTTTGGTTGATGGTGAACAAAAATTTCACTTACATTTCTCAAAAAAATGGTTTTTACTGGCCTTATTATCATTGATTTCATGTGAAACAAGTAGTCATCTTTTGCATTGGTGAGAATTTGTTATTTCTGTCGCTTGGCTGTTCACCACTGCACGCCTGAGGCCGGGCGCTTCCTCCTTGAGAAATGGGGTGGCGTGGTATTCCACGGGAGAGGTTTTAATAATCGTGGCACACAGATTTATTTGTGTGGTTGGCGGACATCAAACAATTCACTTTGTCTGGCCGTCCACATCCCTTGTGCTGCTTTTGATTTAGCAGCTTGAGGTGTGTGGTGGTTTCCTGACATCTCTCACTCACTCGTGTCTTCTTCCCACATCTCAGTTTTCACTTGTATGTTCTCCTTGGCCGTCGGACTTCCGCTTATTTTGTCTCTTTTGTTTGTTCAAATGTTTGAGCTGACTTAGTTAACTGTGCATGTGTGTTGTGTGTGAATTTTGTGCTTTGTTTTTTTTTGAAAACGATTTTTAATATATATTATAATTGTATCAAACACTTGGTTATGAAACTAGTGAAATGAATTCTCATAAATTTTTTTTTTCATGAGATACAAACATAGGAAAAGAATAATACAATATTATGATCATAACATATATGATGTAAAATCGAATTTCTAATCTCTCGTTCTTTAGTTTCATCACTAAATCAAGTGATTGCAGATAAAAAAAATTTGTACATTTTTCTGTCATGGAAAATATGAAGTCTTGAGTTGCGGTTTGGAGGTAATTGGTTGCCCTCTTGACGTTTTTTGCATTGTAGCTGCAGTTCTTCGTTTCATATCATGCAACATGTAAGATGCAAGCTACAATGGCGCAAATGAATCATGTTCGTTCCACAGTTTGGCGTATTTTCTATTATCTGTGTTGTTTTGATGTAGTATTCTGTACTCTTAGTCCATTTTGTTCTATATATGTTTCTTTTGTATATTCCTACCCTGTAGCAGGTGTGAAATTATTGTATGTTCATTGTATCGGGCTATCAGCTGTTTGACAATTACTGAATTAAAACAGATTACTTGTATTAATAAGCTGGCCGTACAAAGATCTCATGTAAATTTAGCTACTAATGTCGAGAACTATTAATGCGCCTGCTTGTGATGCTTCTACTACGTTCTACGGTGTGTTTCCCAGTGATCCCCTGCAAATAACCACGTCTCCCAGTTGATGCATGTTCCTTTCACTCCTAGTCGCGTCTACCAATGTCATAAAAACAGATCGGACATGGGTGCCACCTTAAGTACTTGCTTTCGAAATATAGACGGAAATATCACAGTGATTTGAAAAGCGCAAGCTCATGTACACCCATGTGAATATGAAAGGTGATCTGCTTATCTGTTTTCAAATCGGTACTTGGTGTTGAATAATTTGAAATGACCAAAAGACTAGTGTTCATTCCTCTCTGCAATCCATTCATCTAACCAAATCATCCACGGATATGTCGAACCGATTGGCGTAAACTCTGCTTTACGAAATTCTCATCATGAAGATCGACATGGTCGTTCATCAGTCTGGTTACATCTTTATCAAGCACGTCACAAGGAAGGAAATTGAGCAATTTTATCACGTCTTCCATAGCACTCATCCATTGTAGGATGCCCAATTCCTAAAAATAAAAAAAAGGCGTCACATATAAAATATATATACCTCGTCTCTTCCTCTCCGTTCTTACCCTGTTTAAAAACGTCTGTTGTCTACATGCCGATTGAGCCAAATCATGTGCATCGATCTGGCAATGAAGTGCTACGACTGTTTCAAGTTCCAACAGATTTGCCTCTTGTTCTGAATCGCTCTTTAAAAGCCTAACTTTCCCTTGTAGTTCTAAAACACTAGAAATTGATTTTAGAGTAATTGACTTGATGGTTCCCTAAACTTCTATTAATTTTCACTTCAATATCCTCCACTAAAAATCTAAACACTTTGGTACTCTCAACTTATGTATAGTTTTAATATGGACTTAAGTTGACCAACGGTGTTAAAAAACACTAACAACAACCATTATGCCCTCCATCTTGGCTTCACTTGCAACCCCATTTTCATTTTGAACCCTAGCTGACATCTCCTCCCCTAGACCCCTACCCCTCCTTTGCCTCTGCCACAAATGCCCATCTACCTCGAACAGAGGATACTTTCGAGGATAAATTATTGTAAAGTTAAAATTAAGGGTACCAAAGCGTAGCTTCTAAGTTGAGAACAATAAGTAAAAATTGATGAAAATTAAGCATACCATCAACTCAATTACTCATTGATTACTCTTTGATTTTATTGAACACCGAAACCAAGTAGACTCCAAATTCAATGATAAGTTCTAGGATTTTTACCCTTTTTTTTAAAAGCATACTATTTTTAATCAATTACAACCAAATTTCTCAAGGGGTACGTTTTTATGGAAGGCATGTGTTATAATATAGCGTATGCCAGCCTCGGCAAAACGCGAGTCATACAACAGCTTACAAGACATTAGTAGTTTCTTACAAGCTCATTTTAGCTGAAATATTGAAAGCTGCACCTACAAATGCATGACTTGTGTAGTTGTGTTGAATCATGAATCATGCAACATAGTTAAGGAGGAACTAATCTTTCATTGGGGCTACAAAAATTCTGCAACAGCAACTGTTACAGGTACAATCATAATTAGGTGTAAAAATGAATCATCGAACTGGTGCAGAGAAAAAGATGACAACGAAATATACAAGGAATCCAGCAAGAAGGATTCCTCCATAGATAAAGCCTTGAGAAGCCTGTACGGGGAACTTGTATTCAATGGTGCAGCACCGCATTTTCTCCTTTTCAGATGCCAAAACACGTTCTACGTATCTGTCAAAATATAGGGAAGAATATCTAATGTATCAGATCTGCTAAATAAACAAAGAACAGTTAGAAATAGTAGGTGGTTGGTCCCACACCCTTCTACTCACACGGTAACACAAGGTTAAAGTACAGACGTGGCGCACAAGGGAACATGGTACTAAGGTGTAGTGCACATGCTCAAGAAGACCAAAGATGGCAACTGGATTGATCGCACTCGGAGCACGATCAAGGCAGGACGTAGGTGCATTGCAATGTACAGAGCACATGAAACACTGGACAGTTGTATGTAACGACTAACGAGAGACAGTTGTGGGTCAAATGAATGACCAGGTGCAACCCACACAAGGACTTAACCACAACACAAAGGCATGGGTGCATTAAGAACGTGTGGACTGAGGTCAAGGCACGTGGACCAACATTATGGGATGGAGGTGTACAGTCAACATGCACAGGTGTTACAGTGTGACGCACTTAAGCATGTGGGTGTTACCATGGGTGCTGCACTTAAGCGTGCAGGCATTACATGCTGCTGCACTGAAGTGTGCCAGCATAACAGGCTGCCGCACTTAAGTGCGTGCAGATGTTATGAGCCATGAGGACTTAAGCTTAGGCATTACACTTGGTGCATGTGTGGACGTTACAGTCAACAGCACCTAAAAGCGTAGGCATTACACTTGATGCGTTGAAGCTAGAAGTTAAAGTGTGGGTATCGAGCAAGCTAAGGTTAATGCCCAAGAATCAGGGGCATGCTCTAGATTGTGGGGCATTGGTGAAATGCCTAGTGCATAGTTTGTTGTAGGTACAGCAATCTATCTCTCTTACCCTAGTGATCACGAGAGAATGTATGCAAGTGTGAATGCTTGTAAAGTGTCCCAAATAAATTCTATTTGTGAATAGTAAAAAACCAGGGTGCTTCCTTAACCTCTTCCCCCTAGTGCATTGAGGTGTTTGGGATAGAACAAGCTGAGTTAAGTGTTGCGACACTTAGTACCAATGGAGTTTTATGTGTAGCACAAAGAAAACTCGTGACATTGGTTCCATTGCACCAACACATCAATGGCGCAAGAAAGCAAATCTGAATTCAAGTCCGTCGAGGAGTGCATGCTTGACTTCGAGCAATAGACAAAGGCAGCAAACCCCATCCTTCAAATGGTGCGAGACAGATGGCGAGAAATTGCAAGTCTTCAGGACAACATCACCTTGATCAAGAAATCCATAACAGCAGATTCTGTTGAGAAGGCCTGAGTGAAGCATCATGTGCCCGACCCCAAGGCATTCACCAAAGGGCATGACACAAAAGAGCTTGAGACTTTCTTGTAGGATATGAAGGCTTAAATCAAGGCCACAAGGACGCGAAATGAAGAGAAGATCACGCTAGCAAGCATGTTCCTTGTTGGCGAAACCAAGCTATGGTGGCACGTCTCTGTGCGTGGAGTGATGCAATGAAGGTCGAGACATGGAAAGAGCTGACCAAGTCCTACCCACGAACACGATGAGGATCGCAAAGGATACCTTGCATAACTTGAAGCAATCCAGGAGTGTACAGGATTATGTCAAACAATGCCATTCACTCATGTTGGAGATCAATGATATAGCTAAGGAAGACCAACTCTACAACTTCTTCAGTGGCTTGCAAAATTGGGCACAAATAGAGCTCCAATGCCTAGGCGTTAAGGATCTCCAAGCGACATTGATAGCCACCAATGCCCTTGTGGATTTTAATACGTCCACTAGGACTGAGCACGACACTAGGCCTCAAAAGAACAAATGAAAAGGGAAATCCAAGTTCGAGAAAAACACCATCGAGGCTTCCCTAAAGAAGAACACAGAGCCTCTAAACAAGGATTCTCAATGCTTCATTTGTTGAGGTCCTCATTGCATACGCGATTGCACTTAGAGGGGAAAACTCACCACGCTTGTCAAGGAGAAGGGCGAGGAAGAAAATCAAGCCACGAAATGCCACGTGAACCCACTTCGGCTCAACACGTTGCGCAAGGAAGTGAAGACCTTGACTGTGTGGGATAGACTCATTACGTAGAGGTGATGTTGAACAATTGCCCTGTGCACACCACAATCGATACCAAAGCAAGCCACAACTTCCTCTCCAATCAAGAGATTAGAACCTTCCACTTGGTGGTAACTAGGCACAGCAACAGTAGCATCAAGGTCATCAACTCCTCAACACGTAAGATCAAGGGAATGGCTACAATGATGATCAAAGTCTGAACTCTAAAGGTGGTCCGAACTTTGCAATTTAGTGGTGATCATCAACATTGACCCTTTGTGGAAAGCCAAGGCAATGGTAACACCAGATCTAGGTGGGTTAATGATTAATGACACAAACTCTCCTCATTATGTTGCCATGTGTTTGGACAAAGAGGAGACCGTGGCATTAACCGCACTTCAAGTGTGCGATGGATTACGACAAAAGGAAGAAACATATGTCCCCAACATACGTAAGGTAACGGATGATGGCGTGGTGCATGCTATGCACGTTGAGGTCTCGGAGTTGTTAAAGGAGTTCCTTGATGTAGTGCCTAATGAGCCGCCCAACAAACTACCTCCGATGAGGGACATGAAACACACGATTGAGTTGATCCCCAACATGAATCCTCCAACGCAAACTCCCAATCGAATGCCTCCAACGCAGCTCGAGGAGCTCAAGTGCCAACTTAAGTAACTCATGGACAATGGCTTGCTGTGCCCAAGGCACCGTATGGCACGTCAGTGCTATTCAACAAGAAGAAGGATAACATATTGAGAATGTGTGTGGACTACCGAACATTCAACAAGCTAACAATTTAAAATAAATATCTTATACCTAATGTTGAAGAGCTTCTTGATCGTCTAGGGAAGGTGAAGCACTTCTCAAAAATGAATCTTGCCTCAAGTTATTATCAAGTCTGCATGGCTTCAGGGGATGAGGTTAACACTTGTGTAACGAGACACGGGTCTTATGAATTTCTTGTAATGCTGTTTGAACTTGAAAATGCCCCAACATTTTGTAATCTCATGTATAATGTATTTTCTTAGTACAATGATGAGTTATAGCGTAGTTAGATGACATTGTGGCGTATAGTGAGGCTTCAAAAAGACCATGTTAGTCACTTAAGAAAGGCATTACAAAAGCTACAAGAGCACAAGCTTTTTCTCAAGCCCAAGAAGCGTGAGTTTGGCCAAGAGGAAATCTCCTTCCTTGGTCATGTCATCAAGCATGACAGAGTAATCATGGATTCTAAGAAGGTGGTAGCCATTACAGAAAAGGACAAGCAAACAAAGACTACAGAGCTCAAGTCATTTCTACGCTTGCCCAACTATTATTGAAATTCATCAAGGACTACTCCAAGATGGCGATGTCCTTTACAGATCTCTTGAAGAAAGACCAAGAGTGGGCTTGATCAGAGCAATGCCAAGAGACATTTCACGCATTGAAGGCAGTGGTAGTGGAATAAAGACTGCCCAACTTCAAGCTACCGTTCATAGTATGGACTATGTGTTGGACTTTGCCATCAAGAGTTGGAAACTCAATGCAATGAAGGAGAGGTACTCCACACACGAGAAGGAAATGACAGCAGTAGTGCACTGTTTGCATGTATAGTGGCACTATTTGCTCGAGACAAAGTTCATGGTGTACACGAACAACGTGGCTACTAGCTGCTTTCAAGGTCAAAAGTGATTGATGCCAAAACAAGCAAGATGACAAGATTACTTGGCAGATTTCGATTTACTACTTCAATACAAGCTCCAGAAATCCAATCAAGTGACGAATGCATTGAGTAGGAAGGGGACATGCAAAGCATGCCACCATAGCCCATAGGACAGTCGAACATGACATGTTAACGTGCATCAAGGAAGAAACCACAAAGGATAGTGTGATGTCCAAGCCTCTTGTGCAAGTTAAAGAGGGTGTAACACGATGATTTTGGGTAGAGAATGGCATCGTCTACACCAAGGGTAGGAGGTCCTACATACCATAGACCGAAAAGCTAAGGCAGTTGTTGCTGAAGGAGACAATTCACAATGGGTGAGTTGTCCAGGTCAAGAGATGACTTTGGCACTTCTTAACGTAAGTTTTTTCTGGCCACAGATGGTATAGGACATTGAACACTAAGTGTGCACATGCTTAGTGTGTTAACAGGACAAGATGGAGACAAAGAAAATGGCAAGGCTACTACATCTCCAAATTCCCATGAAGCCTTGGGAAAGTGTTTCTATGGATTTCATTAGTGGGTTACCAAAGGTGAATGGTTGCAGATCAATTATGGTGGTGATTGACAGGTTCTCCAAGTATGCACCCCTCATTGTGGCACCAAAGGAGTGCATGACAGAAACCACGACCAATTTCTTCATGAAGCATGTGGTCAAGTTGTGAGAACTACCCACAAACATTGTAAACGATCAAGAAGCAAGGTTCATAGGACATTTTGCAGATCACTATTCGAGTCAATGGAGACAACACTTAACTTCTCAATCGCCAATCACCCACAGACAGAGCGTATCAACGCTCTCCTTGAAGAATACTTGAGACATTTTGTATTTGCCAACCAACAAATTTGGGTGCACTTACTAAATGTGGCTTAATTTTACCACAACTTGCAACCCAACTCATCGAGGGGAAAGAATCGTTTCAAACTGACTACAGGACGTCAACCAATGACTAAAGGTGTAAATCAAGTCAGACAACCCTTGGTTTTTGGCCCGACTTAACCCAACCCAAGGGAAGGGTGGGCCAGGCGAACCCAGGCCTAGGCCATGCCAAGCCTGAGGGCCAAGCCCGATCGACCCTGAAATTTTTAAAAAAAAAAAAGTATAAACCCAACGACTAGGTCGGATTGGCCCGATTTATAGCCCAACCATGTCGCAATCCTTGGGTCATGTCGAGCCAAGGGTTTAAAAAACAGGCCTGTCTCGACCCGACTGGCTAACCAGCCCAACCTGATTTACACCTTTCCCAATGACGCCTCACGAGGTGGTGAAGCACATGGGAGATCGTTGCCGGATAGCTTAAAGATTTGCCAAAAGTCATCTTGATAGTGCAAAATAAGTATGAGATTGATTAGCCTTAGCGCAACGAAGAATGAAGAAATAGGCAAATCAACACCGATGGCCACTTGAGTTACAAGTTGAGGATAAGGTGCTATTGAGGTTAACTCCTTAAATCATGAAAAATATTAGAAATAAGAATGCTTATCATGGGCTAGTACAACATTACGAGGGACTGTTCATCATGACAAAACGGGTAGGCAACCTTGCATATCAATTAGAATTGTCAAACAGGTTGAAGCTATGTCTTGTCTTTCATGTCAATTTTCCCAAGTCCTTCCATGAAGATCCTTTACTGGCCAACTCACACTGAGTACTAGCACCGATGCACGCTCAATTTAGTAATAAGACATAGGCTATACTATAGTGATGTATCGACACGCACAGTTGACAATACCAATAGACCTACTTCTTAATCGAGCGACAGGATGAACCTATAGAGGAAGCTACTTGGGAGAAAAATACTACACTACGACAATTCAAAGATATGATGAAGTCATTCATGTCATCATCGACGAGGGCGTCGATGGCTTAGGTGGGGGAGAATGTCACACCCCATTAAGTATCGTTACTTGTGTGTGTGTCATGTCTTTACGGTTATACTGGTTATTGGATATCCATTTAAATTAGGATATCTAAACTCCCTATATATATGTAACATCACACCATCAATAGAAGATCTCTCTTTTTTCTCCCTACTCTATTTCTTCACATGGTACCATAACTTGGGCGCCCTAGTTGCCTCTGACTTGCGCCCCCGTCGAAGCCGCTGCCGTCCGCCTCCATCGGTCGTCAGAATCTATCCTGCCAGTGCCTGCACCTAGCCACAAGCCTCCAGGAGCCACCAACATCCTCCTCCTCCACCGCCAAAGCCTGTAAACCAAATCAAGACCACCAACAACACCCACAAAGCCTTTACTGCCGACCATCGACCATCACAAAGGTCATCGGTGCATGTCCAGCCGTCGATGACGCCCGTTGTCTTCTCCTCTTCGTCCGAAGGGGCAATCCAACCCCTTTCGTGAAGCAGTTCGTATGTTTTAGGCCCTCCATTGCCTTCGGTCTCTGTTGTGTGGATACATCCTATCCACACGTGTTGGTGAGCAGTCCGGTTGACATATTATTATTTTCAGACCATATATTGGGATAATTTATTCAGATTTTAGTCCAATATGGCTTCCCATGATTCTCTAGTCAAACATATGAGTGATACATTTGAGAAACTCTATGACCCAAATTACCTTCAATGGTCACAGAACTTCGAAACCTTGGTTTTGGCATATAGGTCACTCATCCACTTCCAGATGTCAAGTCTGACACATATGAAGATTGGCTAACTGATGATGCAACGATTATTACATGGATGGCTAATAGTATGAAGTCCTCAGTTGCACAATGAGTCATGTAGTTATGGCCAACGAAGAAGATATGAGACACGCTACGCCTTACATACGGTCATGAGAAGAATATATATCGTGTATGTGAGATATATAAGCAGCTGTTTACTCTACATTAGGGAGATCGATCTGTTCAAGAGCACTTTACCGCCCTTCGTGCCCTACTTGATGAGCTAGATGTGTATCAACCCTTGACAGTGGATATCACGAGACTACGTCAGTATTGTGAGGAGTTGGCCGTTGCAGTATATCTATCCAGTCTGAACCTAGATCTCAACTCTCTGACCAGGGGTTAGGTTTTAGATGCTGACAGTATTCCTAATCTACAGACTACCTTTGCGAAGGTCCTCCAGGTGTCCACAGCTGCGTCTCCTACAGTGACAGCTATGGCAGCTACACGAGGTCGTTGTGGTTCCCAAGGTCGAGGTCGTGGTGGTTCCCGAGGAGGAGGCCATAATCGAGGTGTAGGCAGATGTCCACTATGTTCACACTGCAGACGACTAGGGCATAAAGTAGAGAAGTATTGGGATATTGTTTACAGACCTCAGACGACACGTCACTACAGAGATACAGACTACTGCAGCCACTAATAAGGAGACTTTCACAGTTTCACAAGCTGATTATGAGAGACTTCAGCAGCTAAAGGTCACAGACTCTGTTGTCACAGTTACCTAAGCTAGCTCCTCAGGTACTAATGCCTTCCTTGCATCCAAGGACTCCTCCAGGATTATTGATTCCGATGCCTCCTCGTGTATGTCAAGTATACAAAATTTATTTACCTAGTTATCTGATATTCGATCTGTAGCAATTGCCAATGGTCGAACGTGTCCTGTTTCAAATAAGAGGATGTTGCCAGTCTCTTCACAGTTGCCACTTAAAATTGTCCTATTTGTTCCTGATTTTCTTGTAAATTTATTGTCCATTAGTGCCATCACAAAAAAATTACAATGTTATGTCACCTTCTTTCCTTTTCATTGTACATTTCAAGATTTGTAGACGAAGAGGAGGATTGATTTGGACCATGAGCGAGGAAATAATGTATACCTGCTGGTTCGTGACGATATACCTCAAAGATTAGCGTTTGTGGCGACTACTTTTGAAGAATCATCCTTGTGACACTACTGGTTAGGTCACTCTTCTCACCAAAAACTTCAGTAGGCCTTGCCTTGGTGTTCTATATCACATTTTGAGTGTGAGTCGTCTTAGTTGGGTAAGCACCATCATGCTTTCTTTAAAAATTTACGTCTTGTATCGAGTTCCACTACGTTTAAGTTAGTTCATTGTGATGTCCGAGGTCCTTCTAGAGTCCAGTCTGTGTCAGATTATAGATATTACATAGTTTTTGTTGATAATTTTTCTAGAGTATCTTAAGTGTATCTACTTAAAGATCGCAATCATATTTATGATGTACTTAAAACTTTTTTGACTGAAATAAAAAATCATTTTGATCTTACACCTAAATTTTTACGTACTGATAATGCTCTTGAATTTGTTTAGTCCAGGATTACCTCATATTGTGCTTCTTTGAGTATCATACATCAAACCTCATGTCCTTACATCTCACAACAAAATGAAATTGCAAAACACAAGCATAGATACATCCTAAATGTCACCCGTACTCTTATAGTTCATATGCATGTTCCAAAATAGTTGTAGTCTGATGCGATATTTACAGCCACTTACCTCATCAACAGAATGTCTTCTGCACCACTGGAGGGTGAAGTACCACTTCATCGCTTCAAATCTGATCCTAGTTTATTTAGGTTTGACTCCTAGACTCTTTAGATGTATGACGTTCTAGACAAGCTATCTCAAAAGTCCATCAAATGTGTCTTTGTTGGATATTCTAGAACACAAAGGAGGTATCGGTATTTTCATCCTTCTACCCATCGATACTTTGTCTACAGATGTTACCTTTTTCGAGTCTGCTTCTTATTATGATGAGTCTGTCATCCAGTGTGTTTGTCCCTTTTCCTTCTATTGTTGAAATGTAGAATGGAAATTCTCAATATGATTCTATTGTACAATAAGAAGTCAATCGTCCCTTATAAGTTTATCAACGATGCCAACATACCCCAATGCCTCACACCACTAAACCATCCTCCTTTGTAAATACAAATCCGTCCACCAGTTCTTCAAATCTACCTATTGTCACTCAGAAAGATACTCACTCTTGCATTGTCCATCCTATTTCACACTTTGTCTTATGACTCTCTTCACCCTCGGTTCCGTAGTTTTGATGACCTGAACTGTTGGAGCTACAGTAGTCACCTGTAAATGAGTTTACTCCATCAAATATAAAGCAGATGATAGCATTGACAGATACAAAGCAAAGACTTTTTCCCCTATCGCCCGTCTCAATTCTATCAGAGTCATTTTGTCTCTAACTATCAACCACTCTTGGGAGATGTGCCAGTTAAATGTCAAGAACGCCTTCCTATATGGGGATCTGATTGAGTCTATTCTAACAGAACAACCTCCAAAGTAAGTTACTCAGAGAAAGGATCGTATGTGCAAACTGAAGAAGAATATCTATGACCTTAAACAAAGTCCCAAGACATTGTTTAAGAAGTTCAGTCAGGTGGTTTTTGCTGATGGGTTTCAGAGATGTGATGTGGACCATTCAATTTTCTACATGCAGACTACTAGTGACTATGTTATTCTGACAGTGTATGTGGACGACATACTGATGACTGATAGTGATATGCAAAGCATTGCAAAGATTAAAAGACATCTTCACACTTACTTTGTGACAAAAGACATGGGAAAATCTTGATATTTCCTTAAGATTGAGTTTGTCTATGCAAGTGGCAAGATGATACTGTCACAGAGGAAGTGTGTTCTAGATCTCTTACAAGAGACTGGCCTTTTGGAGTGTGAACCAGAGAGTACTCCTATCAAGCAGACACAGACATTCTGGGACAGTAACTCAAACTTGTTGGAGGATCCTGATCAGTACAGGTGATTAATCAGGAAACTCATCTATCTAAGAGTGACTCGGCCTGCTATTTCATATGTAGTCCGTCTTCTGAGCTAGTTTATACATGAACCGAAGAGAATACACTGAATTGGAGACCTTCGTGTTCTATCATATGTGAAAAGAGCCACAGGGAAAAGCCTAATCTACAAAAAAAATGATCACGCTAAGATAGTTACTTATTCAGACTCAGGATATGTAAGGAGACCGAGGGGACATCAGATTTCTACACCTATGTGGAAGGCAATTTTATCACTTGACAAGCAAAAAGTAAAATATGTTGTCGAGGTCCAGTGCAAAGGCTAAGTATCAATCCATGGCACAGACAATATGTGAGATGATTTGGGTCAAGTCTCTCCTAAAGCAACTTAATTTTGGTGTCGAGATTCCTATGTCTATGCAGTGTGATAATCAAGTTGCTATCTTCATTATAAACAATCCCACATTCCATAAGCGAACTAAACACATAGAGGTTGACTACCATTTTGTGAAAAATATGATCATAAAAGGAGTTATTTCCACTCCTTACACTCAATTTTCACAGCAATTGGCAGATATTCACAAAGAAGCTTAGTATTGGGATGCTCAAGTCTTTATGTGACAAGCTGGACATAATTGATATGTATGCTCCAGCTTGAGGAGTATTAGAATTACTTGTGTGTATATGTTATGTCTTTCCGGTTAAACGAGTTATTGGATATTCATTTAAATTAGGATATCTAACTCTCTATATATATATAACATCACACCATCAATAAAAGATCTCTCTTTTTTCTCTCTACTCTCTTTCTCCACATATCTAAATGTTGATTTCATGTCGAACTTTGGTAAGTTAAAAAACAAACATCTGCCAGTAAAATATCGATATGTCAGTATTGTGTCGGTGGAAACATAGTAAAAAAAATTACATTTGTTTAGAAAACTTCCCGATTGATATCATGTCGGAGTCATGTCGATAAATTGAAAATAAGACACGTGTTGGTGAAATTTCGACGACACACGTAGACATTTGTTACCATGCACCCCACACCACGCAAATCACCTGAGGTTAAGCGTAAAGATGGTGCACGAGGGAACATGGCACAAAGGAGTAGCATGTATGCTCAGGAAGACCAAAGACGATGATTAGATTGAACGCACTGGGAGTGCAATGACGGCGAGAAGTAGGTGTCTCGAAGTGCATAGAGCACGTGTAACATGGGATGGTCGTGTGTAACGTGGGATAGTTCCGGGTCAAACAGATAACTAGGCACAACCCACGTATGGACTTAAGCACAACGCATAACAGCATGGGTGCATTAAGAACATGTGGATTGAGGTCAAGGAGCATGGATAGGCATAATAGGATGGAGGCGCTACGATCAATGTGCGCAGGCATTACAGTATGGCGCACTTAAGCACGTGGGTATTATGGCAAGTGCTACGCTTAAGCGTGCGAGCATTACGCATTGTTGCACTTAGGCATGCACGCAAGATCTAGCTCTCAACATCAACCGTTAAAATCTTTCTCCCAAGTAATATGTCAAAAAGGCATATGTGGAGTCTCAAAAGTATAGCCTTAAAAAGGTGCAAATATTACATGTTTAATTCCAATGGATCCTAACATTCACACAAGCCTATGTAACAGTCCATATGCTAGCAAGGAAATATTTTTTTTATTTTTCTTGAGAAAGTGGATTGTGACAATAAACAAGAGTTAAGACGAGATTTTTTTTTAAAACAAAGAACAAACAAGGTGTCGTCATTTATGTGTTATTTTACGATCATTCTATTATTATACGAACGATGCTAATAATAGTGGAGTGTGGATCGACATGATGGGATGGAGGCGTTACAATCAATGTGCGCAGGCATTACAGTGTCACGCACTTAAGCGCATGGGCATTACGACGAGTGCTACACTCAAGCGTGCAAGTGGTACGCGCTACTACACTTAAGCATGCGAGCATTACATGCTACTACACATAAGTGCGCAGGCGTAATGTGCCACCGCACTTAAGCACATGCGAATATTATGAGCCATGAGCACTAAGCATGTGGATGTAAAGGTCAACAACACTTAAAAGCTCGAGCATTACATTTGATGCATTAAAGCTTGAAGTAAAGGTGCGGGCATTGAAAGAGCTGAGGTAAATGCCCAAGCATCAAGGATGTGCTCTTGATTATGGGGCATTGGTTAAAGCCTAGTGCACTTGTGTACAAGTGTGTGCATAGTTTGTTGTAGGGACATCGATCTATCTCTCTTACCTTAGTAATCAAGTGTGAGTGGCACGAGAGAGTGTATGCAAGTGCGAGTGCTTGTAAAGTGTCCCAAGTATATTCTATTTGTGAATTAGAGAACATCAGGATGCCACCCTACCCTCTTCTCCATTGTGCAAACCCTGTGACAGTTGGCTTGTAGATAGGGTAGTGTCTTTGTTTCAGTGGCTTTTCATATGATCCTCTCTTGGGATGTTGACTATGGTAAACCGCCCAGACAATCTAACTGACTATATCTAAACATTAATTTCTGTCCCTACTTAAAAACACATATACATTGATATTGTCATCCCAAAGTCTTACCTAAGCATGGCACCAAGCACACATTACTTGCTAGTTAACTGCAATAAGGTCTAAATAAAAGAGCCCAAAACATCGAGTTGAACCTTTCAAAAAAAAATCTAGCTGTAGAAGTTACTCACTGTTGGGTAAATATAGTACTTTGGAGAATCTCTGAACTATTTATATGTGCATCCCCTAGCCGATGATCATACAGTAACGAAGACAGATCAACAAGTTGTTCCTCAAGCTTCTGTTAAAACAAGTCATCTTAGTGGCACACTGCTATTTTTGAAATAAAAATAAGTAAATTACACATCTATCACCAATATCTGTTTACTTACATCAAGGTACTGTTCCAAGCGCTCCACCATCTCATGAGGGAAAGGTTGTGGTAGATTAGTTACTTTCTTGTAAAATTTCTCAACCCAAAGCTCTGTGCTTGACTTATTCTTCCTACCCTTCACTGGCTCTCCAAGTGGTGTCTTTAAATGCTCCGAAGCAAAGGACTGGACCGCCTGCAAAGGTACCAGAGTTCTTGCTTAAATAAAATCACAAGTGAAATTCATCATGAACTCTTTCAAAATTATTTTGTCCTGTTTAATACTAAGGAATCTAGCTTTAAATCTAATCACAAGATAGAACCAACAAACATTACTACTTAAATGTGTACCTCAGAAGTATCACGGATTTTGCGCAAAGCAGAATCAACACGTGCATATATTGTGTTTCTCTGCAAACACAAGATGTGAATCTGGTTAACACATAAGGCTTCTTAAAAAGTTACAATCAGTAAGATAGTTGTTTCCGTCTATAAGAGCCTTTCAACCTTTATAAAATACAATAGGATAAATTGGTGACAACTGATCAGTGAAGTGGTTGACTGAGAATATGCAGATTTTGGTTTGAACATAAGGATAACTTTGGTGGTTCCTGCCATTTTACTAGTACCCGATAACTTGAATGATTTTATCACTATCCTACAAATGTAAATGTAAAAGTCTTTATACAAAACTAATGAGACCACCACACAGCAGTCTCATTAGTCATGCAACATACCAACTATTCAGTTGCAAGTTTTCTGGTCATCCTCCAATTTAGGAGGAAGAGGAAACAACAGCCAAACCTAGACTTCAAAGGTAGAATATGAACTAAAAGAATGTATATTTTAACTGAATAACACATTATAAAGATATCACCAGCCCAAAATCAAAATTAAACGATAAGATGTCCTCACCAAGGAAACATCCTGAAGCATTTTGCTTATTTGAGAAGAATTAGAGAATGGTCCAAATGGATGGCAACCTGCAGCCCAGAGCCAATTCACAATAGCTCTTTCATGAATATGGGAAGCTTTTTCATAAGGTGCACTCAGCCCACCAACTGAAGCCGCCAATCCAGCTAAAATATGCCTCTGTGCCAGTGAGGGAAGAGCATGTCTTTTTTTGGTTTCAGATACATAGCTGTTATAGGACAACACAAAATGCAACTCTTCAACTACTATATTAAGTTGGTACCATGGATGTATACCAAGGAAATCTGGCATGATTTTGATGAACTTGATTATATTTTCATTTATCTCGCTTCTTACATTTTGTTCCTACAGTAACCAAAATGTGTCGAATTTAAGATTTAAAATTCAATAACCAATTAAATTCATGGGGTTATTTGAAAATGATTAAAGGAGTCACAAAGCTAGTAAAATCAAAAGGGATTCTTGAAAATCGAAAAATAATCAAGAGATCATATTAAAGTTACCTGAAATGAAACTCCAGCGCTCTGATTTTGGATACGTATCCTTGGAATAAGAAAACTTTTCATAGAACAGGAGGATACAGGTTCTCGTTTGGGTAATACAATATTTTGACCAAGGTACAATGATGAATAAAAACAACTGTTTTGCATGTAATTTTGTTGAATATGATAGGATAAACTATTATGTAGAATACATATTCTAATATAAAGTGGAGTGGAATAGGACAGCTATTTATCATTTTGTTTTTTCGACGGTGTCATCATGTATGCCCAAACACACATAAGCATGCCACTCCTATCTGATTACCAGACAGGGGCATAAAGAGTTTCCTTTTGTATCCCCGATCTCATTCTTCTTGTAATCATAGAATTAAACATCGACACATGTTAGCGAAATATCACCAACACATGTCGGATTCTAAGTTGGTTGACTTGACTTAGCAGTGTAAATCGAAAAGTGCTGTATATTGAAGTCAGATATTGACTTGTGTCATGGCATGTATCAGTGTAAAAATTACACCAGGTTGACTAACGCGTCCTTTAAAAGGACCGACACGCACCAGTTGTGTCTAGTCTTCAATTCCTTCTTTCCTTCCATGAGTTCTTCACTTCCTATGCATCTCCTCTACTCCTTCGCAACATGGTGACTTGTTGCAAACATGAAGAACCTTCTCTCCTTTGCTCTCAAATTTTATCCCTCCCTAAGGTACAACACTTGATTCTTTTATATAGAATCTTTGTTTTTTTCATTTTTTGTATTTGTGTTTTGAACTTTTCATGTAGATCTATGATGGAATCTTAGATCTGTTATAATAATAATTAGATCTAACCAAATAATACATAGATCTTAGGGTTTCCCTTTTTTTTATGTTTTAATGTTAAGAACTTGATATTACAAAAATTTAACCTAATAATACATAGGTCTTCGGGTTTTTTTGTGTTTTTTTGTGTTTGATGATAATAACTTGATATTAAATAAATCTAACCTAATAATATATAGATCTTAGGCTTTTTTCATGTTTTTTTTTGTGTTTTGATCTTAACAACTTCGTATTACATAGATCTAACCTAATAATTCTATAAAATCATTAAAAATAGTAAAATTCGTAATTAAATAAAAAATAATATATTTATGATTTTAAAAAAAGATCAAAATGTTTCATAAATAATTAAAAATCATAAAAAATGAAAAAAAAAGAGGAAATATTGTAAAAATCACTAAAATGTAGAAAATTAGAACATATTTGAAATATATTGTTTCATTAAATTAATTACATTTATCTTTTATTTTCAGCCTTGTCAAAATCCTCATGATCTAAAAGTAGTAGAGGATGTAATGATGAAAGGACACTTAAATTGGATGATCCAAATTAGTTGTATACATGTCCTATCGACAATGACTGACAAAAAACATAATACAAATACTACGACAAGAAAATAAAGAGTGGAGGAATAATAAGATTAAAGCGATATCTTGTTGATATATACAATAATGTAGTTAAGTATAAATCGTGTCCATCTATAATTTCTACTCAAATAAGAAAGCTATTAAAGGACACTAAAGTAAAAAAAAAAAGTATGGTTTATCAGACTATAATACTCTAAAAGACAACGAAATATATAAGGAAAAAAATAAATCTAAAAATGAAGAATGACATAGAGAACAAATTCAAAGATTCCATAAGATATAGATAGTATCCAACCTACAAGAGAAATAGTAATGACAGTGGCAATGACAATGATATGGTTCATCAGACTATTCCCATATTGAACTCAAACAACGATATGGTTTATCAGACTATAATACTCTAAAAGACAAAGAAATATATAGGGAAAAAAATAAATCTAAAAATGAAGCATGCCATAGAGAACAAATTCAAAGATTCCATAAGATATAGATAGTATCCAACCTACAAGAGAAATAGTAATGACAGTGGCAATGGCAATCAAAGTACATAAAAAAAAATAAAGGTAAAGGCATTGCTGGAATGTTCAAAACGTATAATCAAAAATATGATAATCTAGACGCATTTATAACTAGAAAAAAAGTCTTAAAGTAGAAAACCATTAAAGACATGTTTGGAAATACTAAGGAAAAAAATTAACCAATCTATAACAAAATATATGTTCTTCAATTCTATCCCTGCAACTATAGCAAAAAAAACCTTATCTACAACATATTCTTGATATTATAGCAAAAGAAGGTATTCGAGTAATGACACTAACCAAACATAAGATCATAAGCAAGTACCTTAAAACAGAGAAAGAAGGATTAGAAGTTTACATAATGGTTTAAAACGACAATGACCAACCTACGGGATGACTATCGTGTATAATGATTGGACAAGTACCATAAGAAAACAAATCATCAACTTTATGACTTACTATGATGATCGTATCGTTTTCTTAAGTCTATTGACACTTATGAATAAGTGACAGCAACAAACGTGGTGCAGATTGATACTAAATTTGGAAGTAATTTTAACAAAATTGGTTTCAAGATTATGAAAGAAGTACGGAATCTATTAGACATCATGTGTAGCTCAGTGTAATGATCTAATGCTAAAAGGCATCGAAAAGACGAAGTTGGTAGAGAAAACGATAAGAGATGTCAGGATTGTAACTAGTTTTATTTACAACTACTCAAATTTACTAACTTTTATGAAGTCACTTGAGTGTTGTAATAATGATTTGATTCGTCTAAGAGTTACCCAATATGTAATAAACTATATTACTCTTTAAACTATGTTTAATCCAAAATATAGATTGAAGTATATATACAATTCGCAGTAGTGGTATAGATACCACGATGAAAGTCCAATTAGTAGAAGAGTAAATTCAATTATAAACAATATACATTTTTGATAGAATTGTTAAAAGATAGTAAATATTATGAAACCAGTTTCAAAGGTCATTTGGTTAATGGATAATGATAAAAAACCTACCATGAATTTTTTATATAAAACTATGTAGTTGATAAAAGACGTTGTAGCTAATGTAGTATACAGAACATCTAAGGCATATATTAAAATTATAGATAAAAAATGGTCTAACATACATATTCATCCTTTACATGAAGTAAGTAAGCATTTTAAGTTGTACATTCATATTTTTCATCGTTATATTTGATTTTTTACACAATTGTTTGCTAAATAAGTTTTTATATCAATCTAGCATATTATTTGAATCCGTAATTTCAATACAATCATCAACTCAATAGTCATACTAATCTGCTAGAAAAGTGATAAAAAAATTAAAGTCTCGTGTTAATGAATATCAAATATATTATAGTTATATGTCTTGAAACAACTACGTATTGTAAAAAGAGTCCCAAATTTGACAATTAAATCATCATAGCCACAACATACTAAACAACAAGGAGAAGATTTTGATGAACCAAGACATTCTTGATGGTATTACGCATATATGAGGTAACTTTTATGAGTACTTTTATTTTTAAAAAAATTATTAAACATTTTTACATATTATTTATGTTTCAAAATATTTGTGTTAAGTCCATGCAATGTATTTTAATGTGATACATATTAAGAAGGTTGATCTAAGTAGTCTAAGATATAGAATATTGCTTAATTTAACTTGTCTTATATATTCAAATCAAAATTCAATATTTTTTAACTATTTCCATAGACTTCTGTAAATTTACTGTGTTTCCACCAACATTTCTATTAATGTCCAATACGTTTCCTATTTTTGTCAAATAAAGACATTGATATTTTTTTGTCCTTTTTGTTGAAAGAAACTGAAATTTCATAAAGAAATACTATTAGTGTTTTGGTCCTTTAATGGATGAAACAACTTCAAACTCACAACTTTGGAATTATCTAATACTTGTAGTTTTGTACATGATGATTTTCACATGTGAGTTGCATTTTTTAACTCCCACACTGATAATGGTAGAAAGTGGCGTTCTCTTTATAGCTATGAGCACTTTATACTCTTTACGCCATTTGGAATAGGAGAGAATAAATAGCACAAATGTTCAAGTGTTAGGTTCGCTCAAGAAGACAAGAATCACTATACTCTATTCAGGAATACCCTCGCATGAGCATCACTCAAAAAAAAAAAAAAAACCCTCGGTTAAACCTTCCCATTTAAGACTATGCCATCCTAAGGTGTTGCTAAGTTGCAGGACCTTATCAACATCCATGAATGATCAAATCACTATACTCTACCACGAATACCTTTTCGTGCATTCCCAAGGTGGGGTGCGAAGTGCGCAAGATTGTTATTCATGAAGAAATCACATTGAATTTGGTTTTAGAGTCTATTTTAAGTAGAATGAGAGTGTTCCTTATTCATATGCCTTTCTTTAAGCAAAAGGATGCCATGTCATTGTCAGATGGGCATTGTTTTTTCCCATGATTGATGTTTCATCCTACCCATTGACATGACACACATCCTGTTAACTCATCCATGCAGTTGGGGCATCATTTCCTTCATAATGCATGTCACACTACACTTTCATTTGTCAGGGTTAATCCATTAAATTAACATTTGCTATGCCTTAATCAAAAAAATTTAAAGGTAAGTTCAGAATCCATCATAAAACCATCTGTTGTTGAACAATCAAACCATCTACCTGAAAAGCAATCTAAAAAAGCTAACTTAGAACCTCGTATCGTTTCCAAAGAAATCTCTCTTGCCTAATGAGAACTGAGACAAAAGACAAATTTTAATTTGGAGATGTGTGGTCTGTCATTGTTTCATAAATAATCAAAAACAAGATCAATGGAAGTTGTTTACTCGAAAATTGTATTTTTAGGCATGCCTGTAATCAATGTTCTAAATTTCGATTTCATGTCAGACTCTTGTTTGACAAAAATAGGAAATATATCGAAATTTGGTGGAAATTTCAATGAAAACACGGTAAATTTATTAAAGTCCACGAAAATAGTCAAAATTTTGAATTTTGATTTGAAACTTTAAGATAAACTAAAGTAAGTAATGACGTATATATAGAACTACTTAGATTCACATTCTAAACATATATCATATTAAAGATGTTATACACACTAAATATGAGCGTCCTGAAGTATAAATCATACTTAAGAATGCCTATTATATGTAGTTACTACAAAATAGCTATTAAAAGACCAAAAACTTACCAAAGCAAGAGAAAAAGCACGACAATAACAACAATGGAGGAGCACACGATAGCAATAGCAGTGGAAGAGGAGGACCCAAAGAACACCCGAGGAGAAGCAGCAAATATGGAAAAAAGTCAAGAGTATTGACCTTTATACTCCCATGTCTAACTCAACATAGTTGAGTCAAGTACAAAAAATACACTATTTCGACACGACTCATCGAAACTATTGTAGACATACGAAATTTCTATCGAATTTATGTATTTCTCAAAATACATGTATTTCATTTCTGTATGTGCTTCGTTTCTATAATTTACAAGCCCAACATGTATCAATGAAATTTCGTGATACATGTCGAAATTTGGAACTATGCGTGTTGCGGAGACAAAATTTAGGAAAAGAAAAGATGTCTCTATTAGGATGTGTTGTTACATATATATATATAGGAGATTAGATACTCTAGACAAATAGATATCCAATAATCCGTTTATCCATGAACCAGTAACACATAAACATGCACATATACTACTAACTCTAACACTCCCCCTCAAGCTAGAGCATACATATCAAGCATGCCCAGCTTGTCACATAATGACTCAAAAATTCCAACACTAAATCCCTTTCTAAATATATCTGCCAACTGCTCCGAGGATTGTGTATACGGAATAGAAATAACACCTTTTATGACCATATCCCTCACGAAATGACAATCAACCTTAATGTACTTTGTACGTTCGTGAAAAGTAAGATTATTTGTGATGAAAATGGCAGTTTGATTATCACACTGCATATGCATAGGAACATCAACACAAAAACCAAGCTGCTCTAATAGTGACTTCACCTATAATCTCACACGCGGTCTGTGCCATAGACTGATACTCTGCCTCAGCACTCGATCTAAACACTACATTTTGTTTCTTGTTGCGCCAGGTAACTAGATTTCCTCCCATATAGGTACAGAAACCCGATGTAGATTTCCTGTCCCATCTATCACCTGCATATCTTGAGTCCGAATAAGCTTCAATCTTGGTGTGATTATTCTTCCTATAAACCAGTCCTTTTCCTGGAGCACCCTATAACAGAACACGAAGAACCCCTGTCCAATGCACTTTCATTGACTCATGCATGAACTGACTCAGAAGACTAACTACATACGAGATATCAGGTCGAGTAACAGTAAGATAAATAAGCCTACCTATCAGCCTCCTATACTGTCCAGGTTCCTCCAACAGTTCAAAACTACTATCCTAGAATGGTTGTGTCTGCTCAATGGGTGTATCCTCTGGTCTGCACCCCAAGAGACCTGTCTCCTGCAAGAGATCCATGGGGTACTTCCTCTATAACAATGCCATCTTGCCTGATGCATAAGCAAACTCAATCCTTAAGAAATAACAGGGCTGTCCCATATCCTTAGTCACAAAATGAGTGTGAAGATACTTTTTAATCTCTGTAATGCCTTGTACATCACTGTCTGTCACTAATATATCATCCACATATACTACAAGAATCACACACCCCGTCACTGTCTTCCTATAGAAGATTGAATGGTCCACTGCACATATCTGGAAACCACCAGTAAGAACCACCTAACTGAACTTCTCGAACAATGCTCTAAGACTCTACTTCAGACCATATAGTGCCTTCTTGAGCTTGCACACACGATCCTCCCCCTGAGCAACATAACCAGAAGGTTGCTCCATCAATACAGGCTCAGTCAGATCATCATATAGGAAGGCGTTCTTCACATCCAATTGACATCTGTCATGAGTGATTCAACGCCAGGGAAAGGACTCGAATGGAATTGAGACAAGCAACAGGCGAGAAAGTCTCCTCGTAATCAATCCCAAAAGTCTGTGTAAACCCTCTAGCCACCAGTCGTGCCTTGTATCTATCCACACTACCATCTGCCTTGTACTTGATTGTATAAATCCATTTGCAAGTGACTACTTTGCCTCCAGCAGTGCGAGTCACTAACTCCCATATACCATGACTAGTGAGTGCAGCAAGTTCCTCGTCCATAGCAGCCTTCCACTAAGGAAAGGATAATGCCTCCTGATGGTCTTGAGAATGGTATGAGAAACAAGAGACAAGGTAAAAACTACGAAACCGAAGGTGAAGTGAATCATAGAAGACAAAATGAGAGATAGGATGGGTTGTACAAAAGCAAGTACCTTTCTGAAGGGCAATAGGTAGGTCTGAGGCACTGATGGACGGATTTACATCTGCAGTGGAGGATGGTCCAGTAGTGGGAGGCACTGGAGCACGCTGACGACGATGATAAACCTACAAAGGACAAGTATCTGCTGGTGGCTGAGTGTTTGCTTTTTGAATATTCTGATCCTGTAACTCAACCACTGATGGCAATGGGATAGACTGACTGAGTGATATGAAGCCATCATAGTAGGGCTCAGACTCAAAAAATGTAACATCTGCAGACACAAGATATCGCCTAGTGGGTGGATGAAAACACTTGTATCCTCTCTGAGTCCTAGAGTACCCAACAAAGACACACTTGATGGATCTTAGAGACAATTTGTCCAGTCCAGGTGATAGGCTTTGAACAAAGGCAACACAACCAAAGACCCTGAGGGTCAACTTGAATAGACTCGATTGAGGATTTAGACGACGTAGAGGAATTTCACCTCTAAGAGGTGTAGAGGGCATCATATTTATAAGATAGGTGGCTGTAAGTACAGCGACAGACCACAACTGTTTAGGCACACTCATATGAACCATGAGAGTCCGTGTAACATCTAATATGTGCTGATGTTTCCTTTCTGCAATCCCATTTTGTTGGGACGTACGTGGACACGATATCTGATGTATAATACCCAATGAAGCACAAAATGAAGTATTTTTTGCTTGAATAAACTCAAGTACATTATCAGTACGCAAAAATTTTGGATAAACATCAAAATGATTTTTTATTTCAGCTGGAAAAGTTTTGAGTACATCAAACACATGACTTCGATCTTTCAACAAATATATCCATGATGCTCTAGAAAAATCATCCACAAAAACTATGTAATACCTATGACCTGACACTGACTGGACTCTAAAGGGACCCCAGACATCACAATGGACTACCTCAAACTTAGTAGTACTAGACACAAGACCGGACCTTTTAAACGAAGCACGGTGGTGCTTACTCAAATGACATGATTGACAATCGAACTGTGGAACAGAACACCAAGGTAAAGCCTACTAAAGCTTCTGATGAGATCAATGACCCAACTGGTAATGCCATAAGTGGAAAGACTCGGAGGCAGACGCCATAGAAGCTAACCTTTGAACAATCCTCCTCCCCATCAGCAAATCTTGAAAAGTACAATGGAAAGGAAAAAATGTGGCACAACAGTTCAATTGTTTTGTAATAGCACTAACAGACAACAAATTCATAGAAAAATTAGGAACAAACAGAACTAATTCAAGTGAAAGTTGTGAAGAGATTTGTACTTCCCCTTCACCTGAAACGAGACATGTTCGGCCATCGACAATTGCCACTGACCGAAAACCAAGCAACTGAGACAACTGAACAAACAAACTACATGTACATGACATATGAGAGGAGACATCTGAGTCAATGATCCATGAAGGATCCTTAGATGCAAGTAGTGCACGATTACCTGAGGAACTAGCATGGATAGTCGTGGCCGCAGATGCAGCGACCTTTAGCTGTTGAAGTCTATCATAGTCCTCCAACAATACTGTAAATGTCTGCTCCTCTGCAGTGGTTGTAGCAGTGACTGAATCTGTAGTAACATTTGCCGTCTGTGGTCGGTCAACCAAATCCCAGCATTTCTCAATCCTGTGACCCATCCGTCCGTAGTGTGCACAACATGGACGACTACATGTGTCACTCCGACCACGTCCTCCCCTCAAGATCCACCACGACCACGACCTCGAGTGGCCTCTATAGCAGATGGAGCTGAAACTATAGTAGATGTGGCAGTAGAAACTCGCAAAACCTTTACAAATGTAGTCTATAGCTCAGGAATAGTATCGGATACCAAAACCTGACCCCTAATTTGTGAACTGATCTATGGATTCAGGCTGACAAGGTACATGGCAACTGCTAACTCCTTCCTGTACTGCTGCAGCCTCGTACTATCCACTGTCAAGGATTGATACACCTTGATCGCATCCAACAGAGTGCAAAGTCGAGTAAAGTGCTCTTGGACTGACTGATCTCCCTGACAAAGAGTGAATAACTGCTTATATAGCTCACTGACACGAGAAATATTCTTCTCATAACCATATGTAAGGCAAAGTGTGTCCCATATTTTCTTGACCGACCTTAACAATATGACTCCCCTTGCCGCAGCTGGTTCCATACTATTAGCCATCCACGTGATAACTGCCGCATCATCAGCCAACCAATCATCATACATATCGGATTTCTCATTGGGAGGTGGATATGTAAGATGTTTCAACTTTTTGTGCGCCAATACAAAAGTCTCAAAGCTTTGGGACCACAAAATATAATTAAGGTCAAATAATTTTTCAGAAGTTCCACTCATATTCTTGACAAATGCCATCTCGAGAAGCCATCTTAAAACAAGATCACCCAAAGGAAACTACTAGAAGATCTGAAACAAACAAAAACTAGAGCCAAATTGCTCACCAAACGGTGTGGATGTGACGTATCCACAAATTCACACTCAGAGACTTGAAAATGGCTTAGGACATGGCCAAAACTCGCAAAGGGCTGAACTGTCCTTTCAGACGATCAGAAGTGGAGAACGGGCATACCAACAGCAAAACTGCTCCCCAACGACCCCTGATGGCGCCGACGACGACGGCCAGCGACGGCAACGACGACGGACTAGACAGTGGGGGACAACAGGACAGCACTTGAGGAGGCCGAAGGAGAACTTCCCGACGACTAGAACGGCCAGCACCGACCTGAACGACGTCCAGCAGCAGCAAGAGCGTGTCCCACAATGACGGCGGTTGGCGATGGCGGGGGGGACAACGGGTGGCTACCGGCGGCTGCTTCCTTTCTCCTCCTTTTTTGTTTTTCTAGGATTTTCTAGGCTTTGGTACCATGTGGAGACAAAATTTAGGAAAAGAAAAGATGTCTCTATTAAGATGTGTTATTACATATATATATATGGGAGAATAGATACCTTAGACAGATGAATATCCAATAACCCGTTTATCCATGAACCAATAACACATACACACACCCATATACTACTAATTCTAACACATGTAATTTAGATGGAGTTAAAATTTTCAAAAGAGATGCCAATGATGCAATTAAAGAATATGGATAAAGATATGTATGAAAACCACCATGGTCATTTAGGTAAATTAGGATAATTTAGATTTATTAGGATTTAAGTACTTCCTTTTTATTTATTTCTTTATAAAGAATAAAATTATCTTGTTTGATTTTAGATATTTCCTTTTTAAATTGTGGATTGAAATATTGGATTATTTCCCTTAAGGATGCTGTGTTATCTCCTCCTCCTTTGTGTGCTACCACAATAACCCCCAAGATATGTATGAAAACTACCATGGTCATTTAGGTAAACTAGGATAATTTAGATTTATTAGGATTTAAGTACTTCCTTTTTATTTATTTCTTTATAAAGAATAAAATTATCTTGTTTGATTTTAGATATTTCCTTTTAAAATTGTGGATTGAGATATTGGGTTATTTCCCTTAGGGATGCTATGTTATCTCCTCCCCCTTTGTGTGCTACCACAATAAGTCTCTCTCTCTCCTCCTTTGCATGCTACCACAATCTCTCTCTCTATGTATGTATGTATGCATGCATGCGCAATTTAATCCACAATATCTTAATCCTAATAAAATTTTCACCTTTATGCGGGGGAAAAAATAATGTTCAGAAAAAAAAATATGATGATCTGAATCTGTTCCTGAAGTTTCTACAACACCTTTCTCTGGTTTCTATTTTGATATTTTGAAAGATGGAGACTATCAAATTCATGTTAGCAGATAAGGTTCACAAAGTAAAAAACTAAATGGAACTCACTAACCTCAAAGGTATCTTTTCATTTGGATGCTGAAGCACAATAACAACGTCCTTGCTTGCCCAAGAAAGATTTTCATCTTCCATTAAAAGGTCAGCATCCACATCAGCAAGTGATAGCACAAAGCTGCCCCACATATATAAAATAAAATACTTTTACATCCTCGCTGGAGAATATATGAACATAAATAGAATGCAGGAAATATCTTAACACGCATATGCTAGAAGATGAGCAATTATGATTTGGATGTTATTTAATGCAGCATGACTATGCAGTCGGCACTGATCCACCAGAAGATACTAAATTGGATAAGCAAAAAATATAAGCAGACATGCACGAGCATCAATGAGAATTCAAGAGAATATTGTGCTGTGCCAAAATAGATCTGCTGGAGTAACAATTACAGGTCCCAAGAAAAAACAGTGATCAATAGAGTAGCTTCCAATGGATTATATCAGAACAACACAGACACACGTGCATCCTGTAAATGCATGACCTGCTTTATTGCTAAACATATCCTAAAGAAACAGATTTTGAAAAATGAAAGCTCCTCGCCAAAGAAAAGGGTATAATTGGTGACACAACAAACCAACAAGAATGACATCAACATAAAATAAAAATATCTAGAGGTTATGATTTTACTCACACAGGAACCACTCTAGTCCCGTAGGTTCGGTACATATTTCCCTCTTTCTTCTTCCCACTTCTTGTCTTTATCTTGCCACGTTTAGGACTATAAGTTTCCCAAAGAGGTTTATGTTTAATAATGGAATCCTGTGAACCATCAGAATCATCCAACCAATGCTGTGGATGAAAACACAATTACATCCAGATGACTTCAGTTGAAACAGATTCAGCTAGAACCAATCTTACAATATGCTAAGAAGTGGCAAAGGGTCAATATGACAAACCTGACGAAGAAAGTATTTACTTGACAGTGAAGGATCTGAAACCTCAAGTAAACCAGCTGCAAGCACATCAGCGGAGCGCTCCATTTCCTAGAGCAATCATTTTAGATGAATAAAGAACATTTAGCACAAAAATCCTAAAAGTCTCATTTAGATAAATCCAGTCAGAAAAATTCTACGCAAAAACTAACATGTGTAAGGAAAATATTGAGGTGATGAATTTTTGGTGCAAATTCCAACTTATGTCAGCTATCATTGTAAAATGATCCATCTGTAATTGATAGTCTGGACTGCGAATTTCCTTTTCCTAGTCTTTTTAGTGGATGACAAGAATTTTATTAAAAATCTCAAAAGCATTGGAGAAAAGAAAGGTTTTATCAAGAAGATAATATCCAGGCAACAGCTTGTTGACCTCCACATTCAGCAAGTTATGGGTGAAGCATGACTGAAAGAAATTAGACACACTTATCCTAGGAGAGATGGCCATAATTTTAGTACTCTAAGATGTAAAAAAAAGTTTAAAGCATGCTACAATCTAGTATCAAAATTACAAGATTTTATGACTGACTGAATTTTTTTTACCATGCAAGTATACAAGTACACATCTAGATTCATCATCACGAAGAGAAATCAACTTTAACCAGCACTACCGCATTTGAAATAACTAGTATTGAAATTGAATGAATAGGTCATACAATGCTTGGCGAAAGGCTAACTAAATGAAGATTTAGACATGACAAAACAATCACCAGAAATCATTTTATGCCCGTTCCATAAAGATCGACAAAGTAAGCAATCGTTTAGGCAATTAACAGACGAACCTAGAGAAGAGAAAAAGGACACATTGACTAATACAGAAGCTGAGAAAATAATATGGTGTCTTACAAAAAAAAAAGTGAGATCTAGATATATTGATGATTTGATGTAAACAAATGACATGAAATTTCATGAAGTATGGTTCTATGAAACAGGACTGTGTAAGGGGAACATGGCAGGTATGAAACAAGTACAAAAGAGACATTATCCCATGCAGTACAAGTACGGAAAACAGTATACAAACTGTTGAAAACCCTAACTATAAAGTAGATCATGAAAAATAATATTTATTATACAAGAGGATGGTTATGGACAATGTCATCATAGAACCAAGGTAGCGTAGAAAATGAGATTTCAAGTAAAATTTTATGTGATAAATAATATGTATCAAATTCACATAGTTTTTCAAATATTTCACACATTAGAAATGAAACTATAAATTAGGGAAATGAAGTGTGAGTCTACCTCTCTTAGAACAGCACCATCCAGATATGTTCTTGTTCGAACATGGAACCTCCCATCACTTTTTGTCTCTTGAAGAGAATGACCACGCATTGCTTTAGAAACAGCGATTGCCAACTTTTCATGAGTATGAAGCACATGTGAACCACCTATCATAACCACATCCTGGCCAAGATTGACTAATTTCTTCACCTGCAATAGTAAAAAAAATAGACAAGAATATCATATTCCAATAGAAAGTGATTTTAAATAAACATGTGGCTGAAAATTCATTAAATACCAGGACCTTCAACCCCCAGATCGATCAGGCCAACTAATTACTACAATGGCTGATTATTTCAATTGTATGACCCATGATCAGTATCTTGACCTAACTGACTCTGATTACCAATTTTTCTAGAACTTGCTAAAACTTTTTTCCATTCAAAACCTTATAAGAGGATCTTCTTATCCAGTCTTTCCTTTTGAATGAAGGAGTATGCCCTTTGTGCCACTTGCAGGTTGAAAAGTTCATATGGCAGGCAGTTGGGTCATGTTTGAACACTATTAACTATTTTTAGTAAATACAAAGAAGTAATGCAAAGAAAGAGGACTGAAGGAATAAAGCATGTGGCAAAGAAGCTGAAGCTGACAGTGAAAACACTTGATATCCTCAACTGCAATCGTCACTTTCCCAGAGGTCTTCTTGAACCAGATTAGGTTTACACTCACGTTCTTCTCTCTTTTTCTTCCCTGAATGAGAACTCAAAACTCAAATATACCTAGAAAACTAAAATAAGATAGATTCTTCATAGAACAGTTGCCCATGGTATTCTTTATGAACTAGGGGTATTTTGGAAGATAATTAAGTTTAGAAACAACATAAAGGATGGTCCCATGCTAGAGGTAAAGTTGTGACAAAAACAATAATAGGATCATATCCCTCTTTATCATATGCATGCTTAGGGAAAAGATACATCTAACATAAGAACTGGCTGTACATTATTGTCAGTACACAATTACTTACCTCTTCCTCAATTGCTTGAATGTCTATACTATACTCGTTTCCACCTTGAAGAATATTATACCGGTTGTGATTTTGCAACACAATCACAGGTATCAGTAATCTGGTTGCCAAATCCACGGTTTCAAACCTGAATTAAAATAAAAACAGCACATTAAGCAGATTAGATTGATGAGCAATTTAAGCATGGCATGATAGCAATGGTATATGAAGCCCAAGTGTTAAAAATCATTAAAAAATTTAAGAATACATGAAGCCCAAGGAAATTGTTCGTATTTGTGTAGCAGTCACAGGAAACAACATGAATTACATGCAAGACTACAATAGTTCTCCATTAAATACTACCTATGCTAACTCATTTCATAGATGTTTTAAGATATATTAAGAATTTGCCACCTACAACTGACTAATCAGAAACATATTATAGACTTAATTAATCCAAAAAACAATGCTCTATTGAAATTTTTGAGAGATTCAATAAATCCAGGTTTTATAACTGTGAGTTCTTTTATGATATTCCCACATTAAAAAAATGAATAACATATATTCCACTGAGATAAATTACTATTTCAACAATTTAACTACAGATTCTGCCCCAACAATTTACTCAATAGTTATGCATGTTTTTCCTCTAGAATAGGAGGACTTCAATATTTTCAGAATATTGCTTTACTAAGCTTTGCAGACACCTCATCCTTTATCATGGTATCTCATTTTACCACAGCTTCTCCTGTTAAATACTTGAAAACCATTTTGTCAACCACTGCTTTGAAACAAAAGGTGTTGCCATCTGTCAAAAGGTGTTTCTAAAATGCATATTCCTGAGAGAGGAAGCCTGTCTTTCCACCTTCGTTCTCTCTGGTGGCCCATGATCCTATTTCCTATATTCCTGACAACGCATCTTGATTTATAGCAAATTTCTGTGGACCCGTTCTTTTGAAAAATTAAGGAGTTCACACCAAAATAAAAGATTGAAATTTGGCTTGGCTAAATAAAGCTACACCTAATTCAAATCAATGCAGCATCCTTGCAACAAAATCATGATAGTGAAATTCCGTTGGTGAGGTACTAAATCCCAATTACCGACAAACTTGCCCCAAAAAACCAAAAAAATATATATAACAGGATATTTTACCATTTCAACAATAGAAAGAAAACATATGAGCACATGCTTCACATTAAGAGCTCCAATGAGTCTTTGAAAGAGGAGTATCAACGATTTTCAACGGGTCCATGAAGAAAGTAAAAGAGGCACCAAAAGGCATGCCATGGGGCAGTAATTACCATATTTTTTCGTTATAATGAAAATTCACCCATATGGATCTAAAATGCATAATTTAACAAAGTAAGTAGCAATAGAAAGAGCTAAATGGAGAGAACAAATTCATGCTGCCAAGCCCACATAATTGACTAAGGCATGAATACATGATAATGGTTGTTGTTGTTGTTGTTGTTGTAGTAATGGATGATTGTTGTTGTTTTGTAGTGAATGTCACCCACATTCTGCATTGTGCATTCCTTTTTTAAACCAGCAACCTCTAGATTCACAATATGCAACCAGCCATCAAAGTTTAAAGATAATCAACATGGATTTTGTTTACCCTATAAAGGCAGCAGGACTCCCACATTAACCATTTGGATAAAAAGTTCCCAGGCTAGATCAGATAATCAAGGTAATATCACTTCCCTTGAATGCATCGGCACCAACAATGATACTACTACTACTACAATCACTGTCAATTATTGCATAAAAATTCAATACCCAGGGTATCCACTTCGCATCCATACTGCATATGCAATCTTGTTCCGCATATACAGATACATGGTATTGTTCTACCTTTAATGCACTATGTAATGGCCATTGATTCACGATCATTGGTCTATTTACTTTTAGAAAATAATTGAGTCGTGAAAAAGATGGACCATTAAGAGGATACTCAATCTTTTTTTCACTAGTAAACTTCCTTCACACAGGCAGTCTGTGAAACCCCTCACGTTCAAAAGCTCATCATTTTTGCTATTGCAATTCAATTTTTTTAATGATAAAAAATCAAGAATACACGTAGCATACACAGCATGGTACCAAACATCAACATCGTGCCTGACCAATCTAAAACTAGATGTATGCTGTGTTGAAAAATCTATAAAGTATATTTTGATGATCATAAATGACATGTGATTATTGGTTAATAATCACTTACGAAGATATGAGATCCTCAAGTACTAAGTATAAAAATCATTTACCAAGGCATATTATTCACATATATGTAATATTCATGTGATTGGATTAATATGCAAGTTTAAAGTCTTTTT